>BMAU01018324.1:0-195100 GCA_019973935.1 Trichonephila clavipes | reverse complement strand
CGTAGTTTAAACTCTTCTCATATGAACAGTAGAAAGGCTATCGCGCCCTCTAGCGGCTAGAACAATCTTCAGTAATGGCCAAGCTTCGGAACTGTAAGGACGTACGAGCATGCGCTCCGATCCCTTTCAATTCTATTGTAACTGTTAGTTCTCTAGTTATGTATGTAAATGTTTGTTTTGTCTAATAAACGTGTTTAATTAACTAGTGGACTTAATTAAGAACCCCTTCCCCGCGTGCCCCTTTATTACATTGGGTCACACCCCTTATAATTTGACGCCCAACGTGTTTTTATAGTTAAAAAGGCTTGGCTGTTGCTCGCTATTAATTTTCAGGTTAACCGCTATTGTTCCGTTCTCACCTGTAGAATGAGCAAGTTTAACAAAATCGTTGGATTTATCTTCACCTGAAGAACAAGTAAAGTTTTTACTTTGAATTTTCTTTTAAGTATTATACCTTATAATACTAAATTAACCATTGCATGCCCAAATGCAAATTGGATTTAATATCCTAAAGAATTGTGTAAGTTTTAATTTCCTAAAAATTGACTTCATTGTTCTGACATAGAGAACATTCTTTACTGATTTAAATTTAGAACGTCCTGTTCGAATTAAATTAAGAAATCTTTTTTTCTTATTTCAAGAAATGTAATTGTGTAATTTGCTAAACAGCATAATATACAGTTAAATTATATTCAATGTGTTTTTAAAATATACTTCCTGTATTGTTTAAACTAATAAGTATAACGTTGTTTACTTAAAAGCTTAAGTGAGAACACAAAACCAAATATATATGTATTTATGTGTATTATTTTCTCTGAATTATTACAATTCTTGTTCGAAAGCATTTAAGCTGAAAAATTTTTTTGTATTGTTATTTGCTATTTTCAAAAAAAAATATTCATTTATGTGTATAATTTTTTAATGTGAAATGTACATTAATTGATGAAAGATTTATTCATTATTTCACTCGATTGCATAATATTTTTTTTAAAGAAGAGAATTGATCATATATTCATTTCCTTTTCTGTACGCGTATGACTCATGAAAATACGATTTTAACCATTGCTGAGTAAGGAAAAAAAAGTGAGTGATTGCTCAAGGCCATAAGCTGAAGTGTGCATTTTTTTATTATTAGAATAAAGTGTAATAACGTATTTTTTTCTTCTTCTTTTGAATACGTTAAGGAATATTATGTCTGCCGAGTAGAACTTGTATTTATGAGTATATATATTTTTTTTGAAGTATCTGATTTGTCAAATATGATTACTCATGATTTTTAAGTTTGGCTAAAAGGTTGATTTTTTTAATTTCATTTGGATTTATTTTGTGAAAAGGATATAAACGCAGATATTTTTTTAATTGTTATGATTTATGATGATCTTTAGAATTACGCATTTGTGAAGGTCCCCTTGGACCTCACTTTGAGAACGAGTATAAATAGGAGTCAGATAAGAGCCAGTAGCCATTTTTATAAATAACTTTCTTTATTTGGTTATCTTATCCAAATAGAATCAAATACATATTAACAAATATATCTAACTAATATTATGAGGTTTAAAAGACACTTTCCTTTAAATAAACTTAAATATTTAATGATCCAATTAATTAACAATTAGAATATCGATCACGCAGAGATTACCGCGATAAGAGATCCCAGATTTATATTTAATGTTCTTATTGAACATTTAATTTTAATATCACTCGTAATAATAAACTTTAATGAGACTTTAATTAATATTTACCACACTGCAGTTCAGCTCAGCTTTTCTCTGAGATTAAATAATTATCAAACAAGAAATCTTCATTTATAAATTTAACTTCACTATAACTTTCTGCTTCAATCTCTCTCTCCTACTGCTCTAACTTTACTATTCCGTTTGACTTAAATACTTTATCTAATCTGCATAACAAGGAATCCTGTCCTCTTTTTGGAGCTGATTCGAAATAGGTAGGGAATTAAATTTTCCTAAAAAGGACGACTCAGAAGGTTAGTGATAAAGTTCCGTATAGATTTGTCACACATTTTAGTAACATTTGGTTAAATTTAATTTAAAGTTCAACGAATAAATTTGTAACTAATTTTAAGTGACATTTCGCAATGACCTATTTAGCAAAAGGTCGCAGGCGGGACCTCCTTGAATTGGCGGAAACGCTAGGTATAACAATACAAGACAATTTTAAAGTTCTTGACATAAAAGATGCAATTTTAAATAGTGAGGGATATGATGCAGAATTTACGTGTGAATGCTTAAATCGCATTATTAGTGATAGAAAAGAGCTCGAATTGCGGGCTGAAAGAGAAAAAGAAAACCAAAGACAATTTGAATTGCAAAAACTCCAAATTACAACTAATACTTCTACTTCAGACTCCAATATGCCAAAGTTGGAACTCCAAAAATTACTTCCGATTTTTGATCCAAAGACAACTGATATAACAATTTACCTAAACCTCTTCGAAAGACAATTAACATTTTTAAAAGTACCAATTCAACAGTGGGTGGTATACCTTGTTGGTCTTTTACCAACTGAAGTTTCAAATTTAATCACTAAAGAATCTTTTGCCGATGCTCAAGACTACTATAAAGTCAAACAAATTCTTCTAAAACGCTTTAAATTAAGTGCAGAAAAGTTTCGGCAGATGTTTCCCCGACACACTAAAGATCCTGTGAAAACCTGGCGTGACTTCTACTTTGACTTGCAAACATATTTTGATGGGTGGCTGAAAGAATCAAAAGTTACGACGCTTGAAGAATTGAAAGATTTGATTGTGGCGGACCAAATAAAAAGAAAACCCCTCAAGATTACAAAGATCACTTTTGGACCAGTGGTGTAATTGGAACAATCCTCTACAACTAGTGGATAAGCTAGATTCGTATGAAGAAGTTAAAAACATGAGAAATAAAAACAATAAAAACTTTAGCTGGAAACAAAAATAAATGAATTCCAGTCCCTGGAGAAGTAACTACACACAAAATCCTAAGTTGTCGTATGAACATTCTCTGTCTGGTTTCCCCAGTCAAAGTAGGCGGGAAACCGGGATTCCCAGTAACAGTAGGCGGAATCCCATTTCCAAAGACAGAATACCTGAAAAGAAAATCATTGATACAAAAGAAGACAGAACTCCTGTATCTTGCTATGGATGTGGTGCTCCTGGAATCATTCGATCAAGATGCCACACTTGCAACCCAGTTCGACAAAAAGATGATGCCTTGTCATCAAGTCTGAATCAATCAAACTTTTATAGTTTTTCTAGTGAAAGTAATCCTATTAGTATAATCGAAATTTCCATTTGTAATACAGAAGCAGCAGTTTGTGCTGATACTGGTGCTACACATTCAGTGGCTGGTGAAAAATTATACCATTTACTTAAACAAAAAGGATTGAATTTTGAAGAGAAAACCATGCAGATGACTCTTGCTGACGGTCGTACTCAAACCACAGAAATACTGACAACTTCTGTAGACATTAGTATTCAAGGAAAAGTCATTCCCACGGAACTATTAATTTTGAAAAATGCTAGAGGTAACAGAACCCTTCTAGGTATAGACTTTTTAACAGCTGCAGGGATCGTCTTAGATCTCCAAAAAAAAACACTGGTACTTCACTGAAACGTCTCACAGAAAATATAATTTTGTGAAAGCGCCTCCTAATATCAATGCTCTGCTCACTGTTGACCCTCAACCACATCTTTGTCAACTTCGGAAAAATGAAGGTACTCACCTTTCACTTCCACAACGGGAAGAACTAAATTCACTATTGGAAAAGTATGAAGAATGCTTTCAACCAGGGGAGAGCCTACCATTTATTGAACATCGTATAAATACAAGAAACCATCTTCCAGTTGCAGTGCCACCTTATAGGATGAATCCTTCCAAGAAGGAAATATTAAAACAAGAAATTGATAGACTTCTCTCAGAAGGCATAATTGAAGAATGTGAATCCCCGTATGCTTCCCCAGTGGTACTTATACCAAAACCAAATGGAACATTTCGCCTCAATATTGATTACAGGAAATTGAATGAAATTACAGTCGCAGATACCTATCCTCTTCCTAGAATGGATGACTTGTTACATCAAGCAAAACTCGCTCCTTTCATGTCTACACTTGATCTGCGAGCAGGATACCATCAAGTTAAAGTGCATGTTGAAGATCAAGACAAGACAGCAATTGTTTGTCCTTTTGGCACTTACCGTTTCTTACGAATGCCATATGGTTTGCGCAACGCACCTGCTACGTTTCAAAGACTGATGAACCGTTTTTGTAATGGTCTGGAAGACATTCTAGCACTACCTTATCTAGATGATATAATTGTTTTGTCAGAAACTTTTGAAAAACACATGTTTGATCTTAAAACTATTTTTGAAAGACTCTTACATTTCAAACTTAAAGCAAATAGAGAAAAATGCCATTTTGCCTCTTCTCGAGTTAAATATCTTGGATTTTGGATTACACAAAAAGGAATAGAAGTTGATCCAGAAACAGTTGCGTCTATACTGGATATTCCACCCCCTAAAAACGTCAAAGAACTACAATCTTTTCTGCAAACTTGTTCATGGTTTCGAAGATATATTCAAGATTTTGCGAAGATTTCACGTCCACTAAGTTATCTTACAAAGAGGAAAGTCAAGTGGCAGTGGGGATTTGACCAACAAAATGCATTTCAAACCCTTAAAAACAGTCTTACAACACCTCCTGTGTTAAGGCAAGCAGATGGTACTGTTGAGACAAATATTATTAAACTCAACAAAGAAAAATATAATAAAATTATAGAACATTATAATTTGAAAAATAATTAATTTTAAAATGAATTTTATATTTAGGCATTTGCAATTTACTATATTTTGTATTTTATGTAATCAAACTGTATTTATATTTATATTTGTAAACCTGGAAACAATTTCTTGTAACCTTCTTCAGATTACCCGATTGGCAACAGTCGGTATATTTTGATTAGACTTGTTGCAATGTTTTGGAGCTAGCTCAGCTAAGCCTAATGGAATAAACGTGCTCTTCGAATTCTTTGAAGAAACTTTCTATTTTTTAAATGTTATAGAACCAAACGTTCATAACAAACTGGTGACCCGGAACAATTTTATTTAAATATTGCATAAAATTTAATCATAATTATTTTCTGTTATAATGCTTAACGAAGATTCGAAGAATTTGGAAATGAGCGCCGTCAACATAAAAATACCGCCGTTTTGGACTGACAGGCCAGAAATTTGGTTTTACCAAGTAGAGGCTCAGTTCCAGATATCAAGAATTTCTTTAGAAGAAACGAAACTCCATTATTTGGTATCGCAATTAGAACCAAAATACGTCGAGAATATTTGGGACATTGGCAACAGCAAAAGTGATACGAAGTACACGGACTCGAAAAACAGATTACTCAGTCTGTTTAAAGAAAGTGAAAATCTTCGCATAAAACGACTGTTAACTGGAATTGAACTTGGTGATATGAAGCCTAGTCAGCTGTTGCAGAAATTGAAAACTGTTGCGACGTCCGATATTTCGGATAATTTAATTAAAACTTTGTGGTTAGAAAAGCTTCCTGAGTCCATTAAAAATATTTTGGTTGTCAGTGATGAGAATTTAAGCAAATTGGCAGTAATGGCTGATAAAATATCTGATATGACTCCCCAGAACAGAGATTTTTGCAACTGGAAAATCTTTAGACTGTGGTGAAGCAACGTCGTCAAGAGACCAGCTTCTTCTCGACAGAATTCAAAGCCTAGAGGATCAAATATGTCAACTCAGCATTCTCCACAAATCAAGAACGAAAGAACGCAATAGTTTTCGTCCTAAATCCCGAAGTCTTTCTCGGAAACGTTTCGACCCCAAAGGAAAATATTGTTATTTTCACTTCCGTTTCGGCGCTCGATGCAAACCTGAAAAGTGCAGCCCGCCTTGTGCATGGAATAGGAATACGGAAAACTTCAGTCTCCAGTAAATATTGCGACAAATTCTGCTGCAGAAGATTATAAAGCCTGTCGCAAATTTCGATTATTCGTCAAAGATCGAACGACAAATTTGCACTTCCTGGTAGATAGTGGAGCTGATTGTTCAATAATACCAGCCGCATCTAAAAATAAACAACCATCGGATTACAAATTATTTGCAGCAAATGGAACAGAAATTCCAACCTATGGAATTAAAGTGCTGAATATTGATTTGGGATTACGTCGAGAATTTTTATTTCCGTTTATAATTGCCAAAGTTAGTAAAGGAATCTTGGGAGCCGATTTTTTAAATAAATTTAACTTGTTAATTGACATCCGTAACAAGCAGTTAATAGATGGAATAACTAACCTTTATGTTACAGGTGAGATTTCTTCTATTTTGCAAGAAAATAAAATTAACATAATGGATAAAACATCAAAATTTTCTAATATATTATTACAATTTCAGATTTAATGAAACCAAATTTATTAATTACTAATACAAAACATGATGTTAAACACTATATTGCTACTAAAGGCCCACCGGTTTGCTCAAAAGCTCGTCAATTGGATTCTAAAAATTAGAAATAACCAATCAAGAATTTAAATTTATGTTAGATAATGATATCCTTCGACCTTCTAAATCTCCATGGGCAAGCCCACTACATCTTGTGAATAAAAAAGATGGAAGTGTTAGACCATGTGGCGATTATCGACGTTTAAATGCTCAAACCATTCCTGACCGTTATCCAATTCCACGTATTGAAGATTTTCACCATATTTTGAAGAGGAAAAGAATATTTTCTAAAATTGATCTCTTCAAAGCATATTTTCAAATACCCATTGCTGAAGAAGATAAGGAAAAGACAGCCATAATAACACCATTTTGGCTTATTTGAGTTTAATGTTATGAGCTTTGGGTTAAGAAATGCACCTTCTACTTTTCAGCGCTTTATCAATGAAGTTTTATTTGGACTAGAATTTGTTTTCCCATACCTCGATGACATTCTAGTAGCCTCCGAAACCGAAGAACATAAAACTCATTTGAAACTTGTGTTTGATCGGTTACAAAAACATGGTCTTCGAGTGAATATCTCCAAGTCAACTTTGGGAGTAACTCATCTAGAATTTCTAGGATACTTGATTACACCAGAGGGATCTAAGCCACTTCCAGAGAAAGTAGATGCAATTTTGTCATACAAATTACCTGAAACAATTCGTGATTTGAGAACTTTCCTTGGACTCATTAACTTTTATAGAAGATATTTAAAAGATGCTGCTAAAAATCAAGCTATTCTTCACGAGTATTTAAAAGGTTCAAAAAAGAATGACAAGACAAAAATTCTTTGGACAGAAGAAGCTAAGGAAAATTTTGAAAAATGTAAACAAGATCTTGCAAAAGCTACATTATTAAGCTTTCCTGACCCTGATTTACAATTGGCTTTATTTACTGATGCTTCCAATTTTGCAATCGGATCAGTGTTACAGCAATTTGAAGCTGGAAATTGGAAACCGATTTCATTTTTTTCTAAAAAATTAACCGATGCACAGAAAAATTACAGTACCTATGATAGAGAATTATTAGGAATATATCTTTCTGTCAAAAGTTTAAACATCTTCTCGAAGGACAAAATTTTGTTATTTATACAGATCACAAGCCAATTACATATGCCTTTCATCAAAAAATGAAAAAGCTTCACCTAGACAGTTACATCATCTACAATACATATCCCAATTTTCAACAAATATATGTCACATTAAAGGACAAGATAATTTAGTAGCAGATGCATTTTCAAGAATCGAAGCCATTACAGTAATCGACTATGATACTATAGCGGATAAACAAACCCAAGATGCAGAGTTGCAACAGTTAATGAGGAGTAACTCTTCAGTAAAATTCAAATCATGTACATTACCATCAGGAAAAACACTCTGGTGTGATATTTCAACATCCAATATAAGACCCTACATTCCAAAACAGTTTCGGCAACAAATATTTCAACAAATTCATGGTTTTTCACACACTGGGATTAGATCAACTATTAAATTAATGACTGAAAAATTTATCTGGCCAAATATGAAGCAAGAAATAAGAGAATGGACAAGAAAATGTATTCCCTGTCAAAAATGTAAAGTCCATAGACATACAAAATCAAAATTTGGAGAATATGAAGTACCTGATACAAGATTTAGTGTGATACACATTGACTTAATTGGTCCACTTCCACCATCGCAAGGCATGACATTTTGTATGACCTGTATAGACCGTTTTTCGTGTTGGATGGAAGCAGTTCCCTTGCCTGATTGTAAAGCAGAGACAGCTAGCAAAGCCTTTTACGAACACTGGGTTTGCAGATTTGGAGTACCTGGGAAAATAATTACAGATCAAGGAAGGCAATTTGAATCTCAGTTGTTTAGAAGTTTAGCTGCTATTTGTGGGGCTAAAGTAGCTCATGCAACTTCTTATCACCCTCAGTGCAATGGGAAAGTGGAACGGTTGCATAGGACTTTGAAAGGGGCAATCAAAGCTCATAACAACATCAAATGGACAGATACATTACCAACAATCTTATTAGGACTAAGAACTGCTCTAAGACCTGATACCAATCATACTATAGCTCAGATGGTTTTATGGCTCTAATATCAGATTGCCAGGTGAATTTTAACCCACCCTCCATTCAAATTGATCCTGAAACATTTGTCACTACATTGCAGACTTTTATGGACGAGCTGAAGCCAACAAAATCTTCGCCTCCAAAAAATCAAAAGATTTTTGTTCATAAAGACTTAAAATCCTGCACTCATGTATTTGTGAGAGTTGATCGTGTAAGGAAAGCCCTGGAGCCACCATATGATGGTCCATTCCCAGTAAAAGAAAGATATGAAAAATATTTCACACTGACAATAAAAAATAAACCTGTGAATATATCAGCGGATAGACTAAAACCAGCTTATTTGTTAATGACAGACTCTATTCCTGACAAAACAACAGTTCCTTGTAGGCAATCAGATGAGAATTCAGCAGCTAATGACACTAACCTCTTAACCGATGTTAAGCCCACTGTTTCAAGACATGGAAGATTGGTAAAGAAACCTGTAAGATTTCAGGACTGATATCTGCTGTAAATAACCTATATCTATCTCTAACTTATAACTATGTGTATGATATTTTGGTTTACTTAATTTTTACAAATATTTATAAATGTATGTCATTTCTCTAACATCAAACTAGTTATCATTGTATATAATATTACTGTTTCTAAAAGTATGTAACATTTGTACAAATATTTAATTTTGTGTATTCATAATGTATTGTTTAAAAGGCATATTTAAGAAAAAAAAATTCTTGTTTAACATCTAACACTATTCCTGCCATACTTCTCAGTTCGTAACTCAGTTACTGGTAGGGGAGTAATGTTGAGACAAATATTATTAAACTCAACAAAGAAAAATATAATAAAATTATAGAACATTATAATTTGAAAAATAATTAATTTTAAAATGAATTTTATATTTAGGCATTTACAATTTACTATATTTTGTATTTTATGTAATCAAACTGTATTTATATTTATATTTGTAAACCTGGAAACAATTTCTTGTAACCTTCTTCAGATTACCCGATTGGCAACAGTCGGTATATTTTGATTAGACTTGTTGCAATGTTTTGGAGCTAGCTCAGCTAAGCTTAATGGAATAAACGTGCTCTTCGAATTCTTTGAAGAAACTTTCTATTTTTTAAATGTTATAGAACCAAACGTTCATAACAGTACTAAGCCATATATTATTCGAACAGATGCTAGCAATTATGCCCTTGGAGCAGTTTTACTTCAAGGAGAAGGATCTGATGAACATCCTATAGAATACGCTAGTCGACTGCTAAGCCCAGCAGAACGCAATTATTCCACCACAGAGAGGGAGGCCCTTGCTGTGGTATGGGCTTTGAAGAAATTCCGTGGTTATATCGAAGGAACAGAAATAACCGTGGCATCCGACCACCAACCTCTGAAATGGCTTCTAAACCTCAAATCTCCAACCGGACGACTTGCAAGATGGGCACTTGAAATCCAGTCTTTCAACTTGAAAGTACAGTATATTCCTGGTAAAGCAAATGTCGTTGCACACATGTTATCTCGCCCAGTTACTCAAGAAGAAGAATCCTTTTGCGAAGAAAATAATATCACGATAGCTGATATGCCTACATGAAGTTGTAAGGACATGCGTGAGGCGCAGCTTAAAGATGATAATTTAAAGAAAATCATCGACAGTTTTGAATCCCCTCTAAAAACTGAAGAATATGCAAACTGGACTGAACGTGGATTTTTGATGAATCAAGGTGTTTTGTATCGTTATGTTCCTGATGCCGATTCTGCAGAAGCTCAGTTAGTCATTCCAACTGCTGAACGTGAATTGATAATGGAAAGACATCATAATGATCTGATGGCTGGACATTATGGAGAAGAGGGAACATTCCAGAAAATCGCCAGACGATAGTATTGGACAGGCATGAGAAAGTACATATCCGATTATATTAAGAAATGTCCAGAATGTGCTCGTTTTAAGGCTACAAACCAAAAACCTGCCGGTTTGCTTAGAACTCCAGTCTATTCACAGAGATTTGAAGTCATTGCTATTGATTTATTTGGGCCGTTGCCTCAAACTGACACAAGTAAACAATGGATATTCATTGTCGAGGATTGTGCCACGAAGTGGGTTGAGTTATTTGCCCTTTCTCAAGCCAGTGCTCGTCAATGTGCAACAACTCTGATAGAAGAAGTTTTCATGCGTCATGGCATACCAAGACGAATTATCAGTGACAATGGAACGCAGTTTGTCAGTGCTGTTCTACAACAGATTTGCTTTACTTTAAATATAAGTCAAAACTTCATACCAGTTTATTCACGACAATCTAATCCAGTAGAGCGAAAAAAACAGAGACCTTAAACCCCGACTTGCAATACTTGTTGGAGACGATCATTCTAGTTGGTATTCAAAACTCCCAGTCATACGTTTTGCCATGAATACAACTGTCTGTGATACTACAGGTCACACTCCTGCTTACCTACTATTCGGGAGAGAGCTACGAACTGTAGACGATGTGGTGCAAGATTTCAAAAGCGTCGTTCACAATGACAATTTTGTTGCCGAAATAACACCTTATTTAAAACGATTTGCAACTATTACTGAAGACATACGAGAAAGAATAGAAACAAAGCAAGATCAACGAAAAAAGCAATATGATAAAAATCGCCGTCCAGTCTATTATTCTCCTGGAGATAAAGTTTGGGTTACTTTACATCCCATCAGTAGTGCAAAGAACAAGAAAACTTCCAAGTTCATGCCAAAGCGTGACGGTCCATATCTAATTCTCACCCAAAAGTCACCGACTTCTTATGTTATCGCAAGTCTTGCCAATCCATCTGAACCGATTGCTACTTACCATACTTCTGCTTTAACACCTGTTAAAGACATAAACACTTCTCCGATAGCTCCACTTCGGAAAAGAGGCCGACCACGAAAAGTTACATCCACATCACAAAATAAACATGTTCCAAGCCCGTCGACTGCTACAACAGCAGTTTCCAACAGAACCATCCATCCCTCAACAAGAGCTACTACTACAACAGCTAATTATGTCTCCTCGCCGGGACGTCGTCGGATCCATAGGGGGAGATTGTAACCCCGTAGTTTAAACTCTTCTCATATGAACAGTAGAAAGTCTATCGCGCCCTCTAGCGGCTAGAACAATCTTCAGTAATGGCCAAGCTTCGGAACTGTAAGGACGTACGAGCATGCGCTCCGATCCCTTTCAATTCTATTGTAACTGTTAGTTCTCTAGTTATGTATGTAAATGTTTGTTTTGTCTAATAAACGTGTTTAATTAACTAGTGGACTTAATTAAGAACCTTTTCCCCGCGTGCCCCTTTATTACATTGGGTCACACCCCTTATAGTACTGTGATATAAGTGTATACTTAATTAACCATTATAATATTTTTTTTACGTAAACACTAATATTACTTATGTGGAGTGACATGTGAGGGTCCTCGTCCCTCACTCTGGAAACTGTGTAGTTATTATAATTGCACAGGCTAATGGTTTCACAACTTTCGGCTTCTTTAGCATTTGGAAAAGAGCATCGTTAGAACTCCCTCCCCTCTCCTCATGAATCCCATAAAATTCTGTTTCGGTGAAAACGAGATATTTGAAACACGTTGTTTCCTCGGCAAACTGGATGTTAACCCTGTTTGTAAACACGGTCTTTGGCGTCCTTGGCGCCCAATAAAGTTGCGCCAAGTTGGATGGGTGGGCGATACTAAAGCTGTTCCGAATTTTGTTTGATTGAGATACTAGCTGGTGTTTTTTATTAGGCTAAATGTGTATTCATTATTTTAGTCTTTTAAAGAATATTTGTTAGTGGCTACTCACAATGGACATCATTGCATTTGTATAATTGTTTTAGTTAATATTCATTTTAATTGTACCAATATTGTGGATGTTAATTATATATGTGTACATATAGTGTTGAAATTTTGTTTGAAGTAAAAATTTTCTTTTGTACATATAGATTATATTTATATACCCTTATTTGAAAGACAATACATTAAAATCACTACAGAAGTATTAGAAATCATTCAGCGATATATTTTACTCTATATCCGTGGTCTTCAAACTGTGTTCCACAGAACCCCGGGGTTCCAAAAGTCAATAAAAAAAATCGAGGAGAAGCAAATATGTATGCAAAATGGATTCATGTTCTCTATGAAGTTTGAACAGTTACAAGTATCTAAAGCTCATCCTATTCATATATAATAAATTTATTTTGCAACACTTTTATTATAATAAAAGAATACTAAAATGTGTTTTATATTTATGTATACTTCCTACTATTGTAGATTGTGAATATTCTGTTTACTATCTCTGGTTCCACGAGAATTTTATACTCATTAATCGGTACAATGTCTTACAAAACAAAATATTTTCTAATAAAAAATGCACCTTTTTACATTTACGGAAAACACCTATAATGGTGAAGTGAGCGAATATTAACGTTGCACTGTTCAGCTACATGAGGACTTTTGGTGACGGTCCTCGTAATTTTGAATTATGGTCAAGGACGACACCTGAGCTGGAATTCCCCTCTCCTAACTACCACACCAATGGGAGGACCTTTAAGCTCTCGACAGATTTAATGTGCATCGTACCCCTACACGGCGGGTCTTTAGTGGTACTTGGTTTGAACTCGTGACATGCCAGCCACGATCCAATACCTTGACCACTATAATGAAGGAAAAGGAACAAATTATCCACAGAGTTGATGTTAAAATCTAAGAAAGAACAGCTGTTAAATTTTAGGTTACAAAATACACAGAATTTCTCACACAGCAATAAACATTTTAATGCTATTCAGAACATCGTGTTCAAGTGAAATATATTTCTCAGCATAAGAATGGCTACAAAAACAAATGAAATTCGGAACACACACATTTAATGTGATTGCTTTTAATCTCAATAGACCTAAACTTCGAAAGTTTGTGTAAAAAACACTAGCATATATCCCAGTTACTAAATATGCATGGGTACGTGACACTTGAATCGCAAATTAATATTATTAATGAGTAAACTATATTAAAGCAAAATTATATTAGACTTTTTTAATTGCCTTAACATTAAGTACCTATAACATGTTGATTTACTTTAAATATTATTTTTGGGATGTATTCTTCGAAGTATGTATATGGAATGAGGAACAACGAAAACACTTTCTAGTTCTAAGGGTTCCAGGAAAGCACTTTCAAGTTCTAGGGGTTTTGTGAGTTGAAATTTTAAAGACCACTGCTCTATATCAGTTAATATAGTATTTTCTCAGGTACTGTAATCACACAAGTTGCCAAATTTTCTAATCAAACATTGATAATTTGATTTCTTTTAATACTTCATTTTTGTGTTGAACCATTTGCACAAATTATTATACGATTTTACTCGTATAAACCAAATATTTTTTTTTCATTTTCTTAAATATTTCTTATTAGGTCAGACATTATAGTACATACTAGTTATATTAAATTTCCATCAGGGAGAAATATTTTTAATTAGGTAGTACTGAATGAAATTGAAAAAAATATCAATTATTTTTAACTTGAAATAGTTACTTTAGATACTAATCTTGGTTACTTTTCATTGAACTTTCGGAAGAAATAAGCCTCAGAAATTTAATATCCTTAATTTATTTATTTATTTGAAGACAAGTAATTCATCTCATGAAATTCCAAAAATACTTTTACAAGGGTTTAATCTTTTTAATTTCGTATATGAACACAAAACCTTTTGTAAAAAACATGTTTTATAAGTACAACTTAAGAAAACAGAATGTACATGTTATAAATTTGGGGGGAAAAAATTCTCAAACATAATTTTATGTAAGTTTCTAGAAGTACATCATTAGAATTTTATGCAACCTACTTTCCTAGAGAAATGTTCTTATTTCTTACATCTTCAATAAACATTTTAGACTAGTATTGAAGGAAGTTATATAAAAAAAGAGACTGCAGATTATATTTTAAAACTGGATAACTTGCTTCATATACACCAGGGCGGGCGAACCCTTATGGATCAACGTGCTGCCATTTTTTCAAAAGAAATGTTTAATGAGGTATAGAGCTGCCGTCAAATAATGTTGACATGTGATTATTGGGAAAATAATAAAACTAAGTACTAGCAACTCAAAATTCTATTTCGAAAAAAATATATTTTGCACCTTATAGTAGTAAATATTTTAGTCATACGTGTGATTCAAATTAAAGTAATATTAGTGGGATTTCTGTTGCTGCCGACTAGATGAAAAATAACTTATATTAGGATTGGATGTTACTTTTAGTAAAATGCATGGTGAATTGGAGTCATTCGTCAAACAGTTTCTAAGTGAGTTTTTAATGCTATTCATCTCTGAAAATAATGATTTGCAGGCGTGGGTAGATGAAAATATGGTTAAAATAGATGACTCAGCTTCTTCAAACAGTTAAATTTGTCTGGAATTGAATTCCATGTTTCCGAAAAATTTCATTACCATTTTTACTTAAATTACTTGTTAATCTTTCTGTTTCAATCAGTTCCAACTTTCTCCTTTTATCAACAAATTTTTGAATTCACATTAAACTAGACTGAAAATTAATCAGTTGCATTTCAAAATTTCAATTTCCAACCAATCGAATTGGGACAAGTTGTAAGAACCCCCGGTTCCATCCTGGACACTAAGATTGAAATGAGGCAAATAATTACCAGACGACATTTTTACAATAACAAATAATTTTTATTCATTTGAATCAATTATCAACCTTCTTAATACAAATATGAATCTATATGTCTACGCCAATGTGATTGAACTTTACTATTAAATTAAATCACGAAATATGATACAAATCAAATATTAAACTCACTATCAAACGGGTTTACCGGAATAAGAGGACCGAGAGATATACGCAATTTGAATTACTAACAATCATTAATTTTACACTAACTCTATTATTTATTTACTCTTATTATCGGCTAATTGATTTAAATATCACCTGACTTTTACTACTTCACTCCTTTCCAGTCGGATCCACTTTCCGAATGTAGATCGCTGCCTGATACTCAGCTAGAAACTAATCACACAATGAACTAGAATCTTTTTAGCGCTCCGTCTATGTATCCCTTGGCTCCATAGACTTCTCCGCTAACCTACAACACTCTTCTTATATACTTTGATTCATTTTCATATCTCGTTTCCTCCTTTTAGAACTGGTTGGAAATATACGCGAATTTACAATCCCCCAAAAATATTAATGATAAAGTTCCGTATAGATTCGTCACAAAGTTCAGCTTATTAAATGAAATCAATCAGGGTACATAAAAAAAAACTCTTGAACGTTTCCGATAATTCTTTGAACTTAAAAAATCTCGGTGTGTGTGTGAAAACTGCGACCGATTACTTTCGTTTGTTCGTAATAATCTTATTGTAATCATACTGAACTTTGTTATTTTGAATTAAAATGCAAACCATTTTGATTGGTGGCGTGCCCAAAATATTGTGATGGCACGCGTGCCAGTGATTCGCCATCCCTGATATATACTGAATTGCTTTTTTTGGGAAAAAATTCTCGTCTTTAACTTGTATATTCATTTGTAGGCTAATAATTTACCTTCTAAAGTTTCAAAAGAAATGTTTTAAAATAAACCATATTATTTAAACACACAAATATGTATATTAAAAAATCTAATTTTATATCATAAGGAAATCCTCTCAAAAAATGTGTATAATCTACTCTAATTTCTTATATATACTCGCTCAAAAATATATTTTTTTTTTGCTTATTTTGCATGATAATGAAAAAATATTATTCCAAAAATGCATAAAATGTTTAAAAATTTTCTTTCAAAATCTCTCAATAGAACTAATATTATTTCAAACCACATAAACATAAAATTTGATTTAATCTTCCTAAAAGTCAATTATTTAGAAAATTATGATGCATTTAAGTTTCTTTAAAAACTAATAGAAACCTTGTTGCATCAAGAAATATCAAGTTTTATTCCTTTCCTCACATATTCGCATTACTACCATAGCATTACTTCTCGGATTCTTCCTGTTCAATGATCTAGGATTCTTCCTGCGACTCAATGATTCTTCCTTTGATTCAATCATCTAGGATTCTTCCTGTCCACACAAATCCCTTTATCTCCTATCGAAAAATCCCTATTTTCTAAAGATTTTCCTGCCCCAAACGCTATGTCATGAATAGGGTCCTCAGCGGGCTGCGGTAAAATTGAGAAAAGTTGACCGGTCCGCAGCGATAAAAAGGTTGCGGAGCACTGGTTTAAAATATTAGAATTAAATAAAGAAAAAAAAGTAATGAGCCATACAGTAGTCGCATATGATGTGTAACATCTGACATATTGTCGTGGTAAATACGCCATAATAACTTATATACTGAAAAAAATGAATCGGGTATGATTGGAAACAATTTTCTATCGAATAACTATATCTTTAATGAAAATTTTATTTAATTCACACAAAGAGTAATGCAATTTTTTTTTCAAAAATAATTATTCTTGTTCAATTTGGGGAAGAGCGGAGATAATAAGACTAGTGATAACCAAAATAAGACACATACACTTGTGATTTCTAAGTATTTAAAAATCGTTGAAAAACAGCATCTATAACAGTACCACTGTTAATTGCTGAAACATTCTGCTTTGTGTTCATTTCGAGCTTGAGTTCATCATTCAAAAAAGCTATGATCAGCTCGGTTTTTGGCAAACTGATGATAAAGCTAAAATCACCGCTCAAATTCATGGTAAAAATGAGTGATAGTTTTTTTTTTAAAGAGCAGAACCACCTTCGGTACATCTCTTTAAGACCCGAATAATTTTTATCTTTAAAGATTAAACTCTTCTGGTTTTTAATACTGTATGGACCCCAATGACACTGGGAAAAATACTAAAAAAATTCCCACTTCCCCCACCCTGGAACATAGACGGTACTGCACGATTGCGCGGGCTAGGTATTATCTATGAAACAGGTCACCTATGAAGTCTTACGAGAGTTATACATTTTTAGTTCTAAGTTGATGGGGAATAATCAATCTTAATTCAACTAAACTTGTTACAAATAAGGAAATTATTGATGTATAATTAACTCTTTTATTAACTCATTATTAATTTACTGTAAAAATCTTTTGTTTTGTTTTTGACAAGATAAATAATCATTGTATTTTTCACAACATGTTTTCAATCTGCTTTTGTAGTTTTAATATCTGCACTTTAAGGTATACGAATACGTTCGGAGCCCTTTTTTTAAAAAACATCATTTAGAAAAAAAATTATACTCTTTTTAACTTCAGTTTATATATAAATAAACTATACTTATCTCATATTTGTAATAAATCCTTAAAGTTTCAGAAAATTGGTAAATTTGTTGGAAATTTTGAAGAAATTTTAAAGACATTTAAAAAATTCTACATGAAAATCCATGGACTCAATTTGTATAAATTTAGTATCAAAATAATCATGTGTGTATCTAGGGCCTGGAGTAAAATCTTATGATTATATAAATAAATAAAAATTCCACAACTAATCGAGAAGCCCAAACAAGAAATTTGCCATGTTTTACAACACCGTTACACAAATACCAATCCATAATTTAAAAATTATTCTTATTATGATCATTCTTTTACTTCAGGCCCTAGAAAACATTGTGAGAAAAAATGGTACCAAGTTTCAAAGTTATTTAATGGTAATATTTTGATTTATCATTTTTGAAATTTTCAAAACATACGAAGGTTCACACCTAGGAGAGCCCCCACCCTTGGCGCGAATTACTTTGGTTGGCGATAATTGCGCCGTCATGGTAACCTTGCTTTTAAATACAACATATGGCAACCCTAAATTTTTCTAGAATTCTCGTCATTTGTGGGCGCGCATTTCAAATTTCATTTTGTTGTTGGGCACCGGGTTGAAAGTATGGCTGCACTTGTGAGTGAATACACGTTAGAATTTTTTACGTTATTGAATGCTAGAGGCAAGAAAGAATTGATTGAATGGTGTATGAAAGAAGGATTAATTGCTTCAAGTTATGAATGTCCTAAATGTAATGAGCAAATGCGATTAAATGAACAAAAGAGTGTTGTTTTGGATGGATTTGAATGGAGATGTCGAAAAAAAAGGTGTGAATGCGCAAAATGTTTGCAGAAGTTTAAGAAAGAATTCGTGGTTTTCCAATAGTAAGTTAAGTATGTATGATGTTTTGCGTGTAACTAAAATGTGGTTTGGAAGGTGTATGAATGATTACGTTGTTAATGAATTGAAATTGAATAAAAATACAGTTATTGATTGGTTTATGTTTTGTCGAGAGGTTTGTATGAATGCGGTTGTGAACGAAAGCGTTAAAATTGGAGGAGTAAATGTTATTGTTGAAATTGATGAAAGTAAATTAGGAAAAATGAAGTATGGAAAAGGCAAGCCTGTGGATGGAAAGTGGGTGTTTGGAGGTATAGAAAGAGGAACGAATAGATGTTTTTTTCGAGTGGTTGAACGACGGACGAAAGAGGAATTGCTGTGTGATTAAAGAATGGGTCCTGCCTGGAAGTACGATTGTTTCTGATTGTTGGAAGGCGTATAAATGTTTGTCTGATGAGGGTTTTAAACATTTGGAAGTGAATCACAGTATATGTTTTAAAGATCCTGATACCGGTGCTCATACCAATTCAATTGAGGGTACATGGTCGGCAATAAAACGTTTTCTTCGCAATCACACCAGCCACGCAGAAGGCATGTTCGACCATTACCTCGCGATCACTCACTCAGCGACGAGACTTTCCAGAATTTTTTAAAAGCTGTTATTACACTTTACCCTCCACTTGGGAAGGATCAACAATAAGAAAGTAAGTGCTGTTGTTATATTTTTTTTTATCTTAAATGTTAAATTTCTGTATTGTTTACATATATTTTCATTGCGCATCCATCTTATACTGCTATATTTACTTGTCACTGTTGTCGGGTTTGCTTGGCGCCATTTCGTTTTCGCTTGGCGCTTTTTCCGGTTTGGCGCCAAGGGTGGGGGCTCTCCTAGGAGTTTACCCATACGAAAAAAGTTATTTTGAGAAAAATGCATTTTTAGTACAATTTATCACATATTTTTCTTATTGACATAGCTACTTACTTAAAATTCACCAGTTTTATAGCTTACACCTTCTATCAGCTCATTTTTAATTATTTTTTTCTTTTTAGCTAATCTATTTTTTTTCTGGCAACTTTTGCCACAGTCAGAGAATGTCGTTTAGAATCTGTTTTTCGAATTTCATCAAGTTCTGAAAAACCTTTCAATGTTAATACACCAACAGTCACTCCGAAATGTTTCAAGATATCTATCAATCCCTGAAATCCCTTATTGAACTGAATTACAGCCATGTATCCTCCTAATCGCAGTATTGTAAATGAAACAAAAACATCTTTTGGAATAAATTTTCAAAGGATTCCATTGAAACATTCATTAGTTTTGTGTTTTTCCTGGTAAACATTTTGCTAATAAGTTTTGATCACATAACTTCATATATGTTGGTTTGATTATGTTGATCAGATTTGGGGGAAGTCCTTTAGATTTATCGATGTAGATCTTATCCTTTGATACGGCTTGTTGACATTTACACCAACTATCCGGTCCAACAGGGCATTGGCCATGCATTTGTTTTGCATTAGAGCAACAATGGAAAAATGCTGCAATGACTGCCCGTTGCATGCCTTGTAAATTATTTACATTGTCACGGATAGCAATGCCATAGTAATTCTGTAACTTATCGATAAAGGCATCCGTCAGTTTTCCTCGACCTCCTAGATCTTTTCGTTTCGATTTCAGTTTCCTCAGTTTTGTTCCGACACGCTTTTGTATGTGTCCAATACACTCGTATTTTGCTACAGTATTCTTACCATAAATATCTTTTACAGAGGCATATCCCTTAGAGTCTCCATCGCCAAAAAAATTTACATACTGTAATTTTCTCATTTCGACAGATCGTTCGAAAATACGATAAACACCCAGGGGTTCCATAGCACCAGATGACCCTATATGTTTTGCACAATTATGAATGTTGTTTAACTTTTTGTTTTTGGAATTGCAAAGTCTACGCACTTTTGACATGAATTCAACGTCTAACACCTTTCCAGAATCTATCGAGATAACAGACACACATCCATTCAAGGAGGAATATCCTCTTCGTTGCCATGTGCCATCCACCGACACACCACATTGAGAAAAATCAGTATCAGTTTCGTTACTTCTAATTTCCAATGCAGCTTCCTTCATTGTATTGCATGCTACGTTGCTAGCAGCAAATTCAAGCTTTTTTTCCAGGAAACCAAATGCTCTTTTAGATGGTACATCTATATTTATAGCAGAACAAGGTTTTTTAGCCGCAGAATGTCCTTTACCAATGATTCTCATACCAAAAACAAATGCAAGATTGATACTATGCAGTTTGTTTACTTTCTCAGAAGTGCAGAATGAGAAGGAATAGTCACAGTTTTCACATTTCAAAGTCATATTTAAAGCTAACCCAAACACAGGACAGCATAATAATGAAATATTATATTGTACAAAACTCCTAAGTTAAAAATAACATTTTCTTCATTGTCTTCTGGAACATCTGCAGGTTTCAAAGAATTAATTAGCTTTGATTCACTTGCAGTTGGAATACTTGAATTGATACTTATCTTTTCGTTGTTGAAAACTGAAACTCTTTTGCAGAACTTATTTCCTTTGAACTGACGTTTACGGGAATATCTTTTATTTCTGTTATTTCCCATAATTATAAAATAGTAATGCGAGCTATTAATTCACTTGTGTTTTAACACAAACACAAATAATACTTGATAACTTTTGTTTTGTAACTAAATACGCAGAATTTTTATCAAATGAAGCTGAAAGTAAACAAAACAAATATTGCCAGATTCACTTTGTCAAATACTTTCAAATTGTATAATTATTTTTAATATTATCAAAAGTGTTTCTTTAAATTATACTTTAAAAAAAAATAAGTGGCCGCGGTAGCCGAGTGGTATAGGTATCGGACTGTGGCTTGCTTTGTCACAGGTTCGAGCCCGGTACCACTAAAGACCCGCCGTGTAGGGCAGCGATGCACGTTAAATCTGTCGAGAGCTGAAACGTCCTCCCATTGGTGTGGTAGTTAGGAGAGAGGGGTGCCAGCTCAGGTGTCGTCCACGTCACTTGACCTTGGTTCAAAATTACGTGGTCCGTCGCCAAAAGCCCTCGTGTAGCTGAACAGTGCGACGTTAATATTCAATCAATCAATCAATTAAAAAAATAATGTTTTAAAATCTTGTTTGACCAGTTTAAGGGCATTTAAATGCTGACTTCCGGCTATTTAAATACCTACTTCCGGTTTCCCGCGCTTTACTAATTGTTAAATATCTTGAATTCTAAAAGTGACCTAGGAACAAAATAAGAACAGATTTATAGAGCTAAATAATTGCTTTATTCTATAACATCAAAAACTCAAAATGTGATTTTTTGCAAAAATTGGCCATTTCAACGTATTCGTATACCTTAAAATGCCTTGAAATGTCATCAACACATCAAAAATGGCTATACATATCAAGCCTTTTATCTTGGAATGGTCAGGATAAAAGCCATGACATGTATACAGGGGAGATCATAACGCTATGATCTTTTTGCGAGTGCAATTACACACAACATTGTCTTTATTATCAGTTCAAATACTTTTGTTAGTAGGTGGAGAGGCTCATACTGCTTCAACTATCTCTAACTTAAATTTTAAGACATCAGACATCCATTTTGATTGTGCATTATATTGCATCTTGTTTGAACAGAAACCAAGAATTTGCAACAGCTAAATCAATGTAATGAATGTGCTGATAAAAAATAAAGTACATACATAATAAACAGTAAAGAACGTGGAAATTTAAATTTGATCAAGAGATATAATTCTAGAAGGAAAATTAAAGTGATTTAAAGTAAATTTGAAAACAGCCAGCTCCCGGGAATAGAAACCGGTACATTTCATTTCAAGTCAGCTCTGTAACCACGAGGACTCGTGGAAGGAGGTAAAGAAAGCTTTCAGCATGGGTAAGAATGCGAGGGTAATGAAGAGACAACACCAGCGCTCTCATTGGTCAAATCAAATACCGAAATCACTCCCGACAAATATCCAGCAATCGAAAGGGAAAATGTTGCACATCAAAAATTTAAGTGAAAATTCCAAATTAAAAATAATAATTGCACCCCAGAGATTAAAATAACATTGCTTGACCCTATTAAATGCTTGCGTTGAGAAAAAAATTTAATAAACAAATAGAAAAATAAGAGTCAGTGCCAGCCGATTAGTAATCTCAAGTGAGATTTGGATTCAGCTAACCTATTCGGCGATCGTAAGAGGCCAGAACATCAATAACCGGCTGGCCGACTAATGGTTAGTAGCTGAAGAATTATAAGTATTAGTATTACCGGAGAACCTGCTTCCCAGAGGGAAGCTTATTTAGTAGCAATCTCGTTACTGGCGATCTCGCAATGTTAGGATTTCCCGCGCTTAAAAATGTCATTGACCGTGACATTGTAACCATACGCTGACTCTGGACCAATGAGAGGAAATTATGCAGACGCAGTAAAGAATCCGCTCTAGCACATAGGTGCAAGTAGCCGCCGAATAAAAACGGGAATACACTCAGATTAGACTCTCTCTCTCACACACACTTAGGGCTGATCCTCTATCCCTGGAAAATAAAGTTATTCTCTACAAGCAGATTCTGCGCCCAGTTATTACTTATGGTTCACCCGTTTGGGGAGCCGCTGCCGCCACCCACATGAAAAAAATTCAAAGTAATGCAAAACAAAATACTACGCGTCATGACGAACGCACCTTGGTACGTCCGAAATGACGTGATTCACAACGATCTACAAATGGAGCCGATTTCTAATTACATCACTAAACTATCTAGAAATGTTTTTAAATCTATTGAATCTCATGACAATCCAATTATCAAAGCACAAACATTATTTACGTATCCTCATCCTAAAATTAAATATTCATACTCTTCGACGAAGTGGAGAAACCCGCTTCGCCCCCCATAATTCAACAAATAAACACTCTCAAACAACATAATTTAGCTGCACTGCGTCATTTTATTTTGGGTGATAAATCACTGCCTCTGACTCACAGCCTTCGGCCGTCCCGCGTTCCTTCCTGCCTTCTTCCCCTCCCCCCGCCGGCGCTCTGCTTCGATAGAGCGTTTTGTGTTTCGGGGTACGTCCTCCCTACCCGTTCTGTCGGGGAGATCTCTTGATTAGATCCGATGTCAATTTGTGATTTATCTTTTCCTCCCATCCTTCTGGGAAAAGGCGCCGACGGCCGCGAACTTCTAATTTTAGTGTAGTTACTTAGGGCTGAATCAACAGCCCATTTAGATTTAGAGACGCCAACGTCATGATTCCTGTGGGCGTTCACGATATCTAAATAATATATGAAATGTTGTTTTTAATAAAGTGGTATTTAAAAATATGAAAAACTTTTTAGAACTGAAACATTTATGTATTGCAGTACGAAAAATTTATTTTAGTAATAATTCCTTTTATTTATTTTAGACAGTATCAATTTGTTACTTGTAAATTATAATAATAAGCAAATGTTTTTCATTGAAGTTCATCTATAGCAGTGCTCTCCAACTTTTTTTATCTCCGCGGAACGGTCAACGTTTGATAATTTTACCGCGGCCCGCTGTGGGGGAGAAGGTTGATTGATTATATTTTAGATTGTGTTGATTTAATAATTTTAATTTAATTGTATTTAAACGTGCTTTCACAGAATAAAATATAGCGATACCGAAAAAATTAAAATAAAGGGATTTAACAAGGAATATAAACTAGGCCAAACCCGTGAAAAATATACACTGTAAATAAAATGGAAATTATTTAAATGGAAATTATTTTCTTATGGGGACCGGTAGTATTTGATCCACGGACAGGTAGGTACCTGTCCACGGACGGGGGTTGGAGAGCATATGCATATATTCAAAGGCTTTCTCTTTGAAATTCTCATTACAATTTATAATTAAAACTGAATTAACTTCTTTTTTTCTGCATGAATTAGGTATTACTAAAATTAAACAGTATCTTCGCGCGATTTGAAACGACATGTATGTATAGGGAAGTCTGCTTTAAAATATAATGTCAGTAAGCAAAATAAAAATTTAAAAATCAATGGAGACAAATACTGCCGTCAGGATCGCACCAATAGCTACAGTCTTTTCCCAATACATCCTGTTAGTCTGAAAGTTGTAATTTAGTTCTTATGTAATGTCGCTAGAAAGCGCTCTCCTCTCTTGGCATTGAGCCAAGCCTGTATTAGAACATGGGGCGTAGCTACCGCCGTATTAATGATACTGCGCCCCCAAGCTCCAGGGGCTCCAAAATATGGGAGAAAAACGTAAATTCTTAACGGGTCCCAAAGAAAACTCCACAAGGTATTTTAATACAGGGCCCATGCAGGGTTGGCTACCTCAGCGATTTGAGTGTAGTTTTGTTTATATATACTTTTTAGATGGAATGTAGTGAGCGTATATAGTTGCATTGCGATGCTTCTAGTTCTAATTTAGTTTCGAAAACAAACAATTTAGTTACCATCCGCCGTTGTTGTATAGAACTCTAACACAATTTTTATAATGCTTGTCTGTCTCAATATATAAAATAAGTTTTTCGGGATGCTGTAAAAATTTTATTATGATCGCAACAATACCAACCTTCAAGGTAACTCACAAAATTGACAACCTGGATTTTGTATGCGCCGTACGCTCTGAATTGGCAGCTGTGTGTTTTGTTTCATGTGATATCTCAATATGGTTGCGATGGTATATTATTGCAAGCTCTCATAGGAAAATATCACAACGATTGCTTGGACTGGAATTGGTGCGGGAGTAGAAAAGCGTTGACTTACGTGAAGACGTATTAACATTCATTGGAATTTAGTGCTAAAAATTCCAGGAAGCTGGAAGAACTGCTGGTTTATCAAAGTTTGAGGAATAAATGGTTGGACGATGCAGCTTCAGTGATGAATTGAACCGAAGAGGAGTTCCAAGAAAGAATTTTACGGGAAAAAAAAATTAGAACTACATAATGCATGTTAATTAAAGTTTTACAATTTGTGAGCAATGAGTATGTACAGTTGTTTAGTTTGTGCAATAGGGGTTAGTCCAACGGGAATTACCCTCCCCCACCAGTATCTACCATGATATGCATGTTGTATCCTCAAAAATGCAGACTTTTCCAGTTCACTTTTAATACACCTGAAATTTTAAAAACTATATTTTAATTATATGTTTTTCGGTATTGAGGTTTTGTAATTTCAATGTACGTACAAATGGATTCGTATATAACAGAATCCGGCATATAACAAAATTAATAACTTTATATATTTACGAAATATTTAAATTCTTTAAACCTTTGTAAACGAATTTTAAGGTGCAGAGTATATATTTTGTGCTGACTTTAAAAACAATATTTCCTCACTCATGGACAAAATAGTAACTTAAAAAATGATTTGGATCACATGTGAGGCTGAAATCGATGCAAATCTTCTGACTAATCATTCCTAAATCTTCGTTGTATCCGAATATCCTAAGCAAGTAATATAAACGAATATTTTATCGGCATTTATTTTGGCTTAGGATTCTGATAATTTTGTTCGACGCTCATTGCCTTAGTAACTATAAGTTGTTATTCACCTAACATCTATAAAAATATTCGAATACTGCATTATGCGACTTTTTTCATCACTTTATGAATTGAAAATTGGAGTGTTTATTTTTCTTTTGTTTACCAAACAAAAAGAGAAATTTTCTAATATTTTTTCATTTCCTATTATTAGCTCTCAATCTCTATATTTATTTATCTTGGTGGAATTTTCAATCGTTAATAAAATACATTTTAAAGCGCTCAATTGAGCTGAAATTTTATATACAGGATTGGTTCAAATGTAGTATAGGGGTTGGGGGCACTTGGCACAGCTCTTTTTTTTGTGACTAAAAGTGGTCACTAATGTAATTTTTCGGAATTATTTATTTATTTCACAATGAATTATTTAATGTCTCACCATGACATTCAGATATAAATTGCCAAATCCGAAAGTTGCCCCCCCCATATTACACTTGATTATACAATAATATAATAATAATTCATAAAAATTAATTGATTAAAAGTAATTATTTAAAGAATTACAAATACAACCACGATGACATCATTTTTGACGACTTGTGTCAAAACTTGAAAAGGTTTTTTTTTTTCATGTGTTAAAGTATTCAGTTGAACTGAAATTTATATACACGATTGTTTTGGTTGACAATACGATACTTTAATGATAATTAATAAATATTAATTATCACTTAATGTTGTGATTCTGTTATATGTATATACATGTTTATATTAATTGCAACTATTTAATAAAAAATAGCTAACATAAAATTTTTCTTTGATGATCTAAGAATTGACAAATTTTTTTATATTACGACAACTATTAACAAATTTTGATACGCGTAAAAATAATACAGAAGTCCTTCACTTATCTGAAAATAAGTTACATTTGTAAAGAAGTCTTTTGAAGCATTCAATTTGTCTACAGAAATCTGAATACCAGAGAAAGTTTAATTTCAAATCTTATAAAATTCTGCAGATTTCAGTCCTTAGCAAATGCTTGAGCGCATACAGCTTTCTTCTTTTTTTTCTCTCGAGTTGATCAAGTATTTCAGTGAAAAATAAGGGTCCAATGCAATTAGTTTCTTCAGCAAATCGCAAGGTATTGTTACCAGATGGCGCTTTTCTCACTGGGCAATGACTAAATTTTGTTAAATCAGTTGATAGTTGAGCTTATTAATGGACTCGATTCATCACTAGAGAGCGCTGCGATCTCTCTATCATGACACGTGATTTTTCATGTGCGTTTAAGTAAACAATAACAGCCAATCGTTTTACACTTGTGGTTGTGCGTTAACTTTCGAATTTGCTATTATTTTATATTCTTTTTAGTACGTTAAATATATTTTCTAGTCTTTTCAGTTTTTGTTTCGTGACTAAATATATATATATAGTTTTAGTATTAGATTTAAGTTTATTCTTCAGCTTCGTGTTTTTGTATACTTTTAGGTTCAGAAATCTTTTTTTATTAGTGCCAGCCACATTGTGATTTAAATAATTATGCAACGCTCTATTGAACAAAATTTTTTTCCCCACTTAATATTGTGAATCCGTCATATGTGTATACAAATTTTTATATTTAGTAAAAAGTAAGTAAAGTAAAATTTTTCTTTGTTGACCCCGATAAGGAATTGACTTAATTTTTTTTATATTACTTATTTGAAAATGTAAAATATTATAATGGACTAAATTCATATGACATTATGATCTAGTGATATTTGTTTCCCGCCTAACGCAAAACACTTTCGTACTTATTTTTGTTACTTCGTATAGCTATATTATTCTTTTTGCAAGTTATTTGTTGCTGTTACTTCATATATATATATATATATATTGCTTCAAATTTTGTGCACTGAACGCTAAAAATGGGGTAAATAATTAGTTTTGAATGTGTAATTCGTTAATATTACTTTCTGTTGTATTTATTTTTTGTTAAAATCGCAAGCAATTCCGTTCGTTCCATAAAAATGGCTTTGTCACGGGTTCGAACCCTGTACCACTCAAGACCCGCCGTGTAGGGCAGCGATGCACGTTAAATCTGTCGAGAGCTGAAACGTCCTCCCATTGGTGTGGTAGTTAGGAGAGAGGGGTGCTAGCTCAGGTGTCGTCCACGTCACTTGACCATGGTTCAAAATTACGTGGTCCGTCGCCAAAAGCCCTCGTGTTGCTGAACAGTGCGACGTTAATATTCAATCAATCCATAAAAATGGCGATTCAATGGAAGCATAGCCAAGTTGGCATCATTTTTGGTGAACATTATTGATGCTTCTAAAAAGAAATCTACTAATATCGCAGTCTCTGATGTAAACGAATTCTTGAGAAAAATTCCAGCAGACTAAATAGGGCGTGGTGCTCGCCAAAACAAAGTATTGTTTTGACTACTGAAAAGTCAGCCGACGATTAGTTAATACTTCAGCTGTTGAATAGGACGAGTGACTGCTAATGGAATACATTAGTTATTTGTATTCCTAGAGTTGTAAAGATACTGTATCTGGCACTTCTAAGGATTTTAAACAATACATTTTCATCGCTCCTGAAGACTGTCTTGCTCTTTTGGATTGATAGCATTAAATCCTGGAACTCCGAACTAGCAACAATATTTTTACATTCTAAAATGTGTCTTGTTTCTGAGCAGATCGGCTGAAATACATTCATTCGTTCTTTGTAAGCAATCTATTTCTTAGCAAATTATATATTTTTTTACATAGAAACTTCTTGTAATTATGAAAAAAAAAAGCCTGATTTGTTATTTTTTAATATTCATATAAAATTTCCTTTTTGCTGTTCTTGAAAATCCATTTCAGTATTATTGTTAGGATATCAAAACTTTTAATATTCATTGATTTATTTTTTAAAAGTGTATGGAAATATTTGTGTGGTTTACATCTATTAGACAATTTATATGTAATTCAATAACTCATAAGAAATAATTTGTAATAAAGAATAATCCAATAAAATTTAGTCATTTCTAAAAATTATGTATTAACATGATTCCTTTCTTGAACTAAGAGTATTTTTCAAAAGATTGCCATGATGTCCAGCGATGCTGTTAGGATTAATTTGAATGAATGCATGAAAAATTACGATTACTATTGTTAAAGGTTTTTTTGCCATGTTGCCTGTGCTTGGAAAGAAAGCTGTTTTAGAATGGTGCATGAAAGAAGGTTTGATTGGATCATCGTATGTATGTCCAAAATGTGGAAAAAGTATAGAATTGAGAGAAAGAATGGGTAAGAAAGTGAATGATGGTTTTTGAATGGTGCTGCAGTACAGTGTGAAAGAGTATACCCATCATGTGTTTAGAAGTGTAAAGAAAGGGTTTTGGTTTGAATTGAGTAATATGAATTCGCGTGCACCGTTTTGTTAGTGATACAAAAATAAAAATGTTTTGGGGAAGGTGCTCTCAGAAAAATGCAGTAGCACACTGGTATAATTTCAGTAGGAAACTCATCGTCATCATAAATGTCGGGAAAAGCAGCATTTTTTAAAGGTAAGTGAAATTATTTCCATTTTTAAATGCCTGATTTGATTTTTGCAGCGATTTTCAGTTTCTAAACTTTAAAATGCTATTTTTTAATGATTTTCCTTCCGTTATCTATAATTTCTCGCTCTGGCGTTGCGTGTTGCGGTAGGGTTGCAACTCCGAAACACAACACGCAAAACACGCCAAATTGGCAATTTTTCAAAATTTGGCGGAGAAGTGCCGGATTCGACAATTTCACCGAACTTTGAAGACAGTCATTTCTAAAAGAAATTTCAAACCTTCATAAATGATAATTAAAGTCAGACAATCAAAGCTGGCAAATGTTATTTCATTACAGATTCATCATATATTTCAAAAAAAAAAAATCTTACTATGTCTTGGGAATTTTTATAGAACAGTTGTTTCAAAAATTAGTATACAATAACAATGTTTTAACTTTATATATCCATATTAATTCAAATAAAGATTGAAACTGACACAAAAAACCCCCTCTTTTGCCATACATCTTAGAAATATACTCTTCATGAGTACACAATGAAGCAATGTCACTGATAGTCTTTCAACAGAATATGATAAAAGCATTTTATAAATTACAATAAATTTCTTAGTTAAAAATAAAATTTTCATATTCTCCACCTGTATTATAATCATGTAATATTAAAATTAAATATTGATAAATAATGCATATTAAATAAATTTTAATTACTAATTTAAACCAGCTATCTAACAAAAATTTTCTCGAAAATAACTTGGGATGTTTCCCTATAGTGTAATAGTTTGTGTTTCAAACAATTCCTAAAAATAATCCCATATCCTAGTATGATTCATTTCTATTTCTTTTTTTCCAACTAAGGAGACGATGATTTATAAAAAATAATTTTTAAACATTTATAGGTGATAATTACTAACACTATCAAAGTGCCAAATATTATTATTTTATAACATATCTTTAAAGGCTTCACACTGTATTGGTACAAATCATACTATTTTAAGGCTACAGCTTAGGTTTTGGTTTCAGTTTCATTTTAAATCAATTTTCCACTCTTAAATTGAATGAAAAATATTTTTCAGCACAATTGACTCTTGCAGTGTGAAATGATTAATTATTTCGGTTAACATTACTAAAAGCATTTCTGCTCGGTTATATTTTAAATTCTCATAGTTATTTAATTAAGATTGATTTCAAGGCCAATTTCTGTTTTAAAAATTGTTTATATAACTTAGAAGCTTTATCATTAATATTTTCTTGTTGAGAAACAATATTTCAAAGAGATGGAACACTATTGAAAATGATGCATCTAAAAATCACCCTCAGCTGATAATGCAATTAGACTTTTGAATTCTAGTATTGCTGATAAAACTGAATATTTTCATGATGTACCAAACTATATGATAATATATTGTGTGTGTGTAGTACTATATTTTAGTACTTTAAAGTTAAAAAGTAAACCTAAAAAAATTATACTATTACTGTGTTTCATGATCCTAATTCTCGATAAATATACAATTGCTCCAAGTTCTCTTCTTGAGTCAATACTTGTAACTAACTCAATGCAACAAATTCATTCAGGACTTATAAGCAGGATAATATCAATATACATGAGTCTTTTTTCAGACTTTTATATTTATGCAAAAATAAATCTAATCTAGTGATAAATTTTCAAATTATGCAAAAACCAATAAATGCATATTTGTTATATATAGTAAAAAAATTTCTACATTTGTTTGATAGGTTTATACCACATTCAAACTCTGAAAAACACAAATGTTGTGTTCATAAATACCACACAAATATGTTGCAATTTTTATTTTTTTGTAAGATAATTAGATTCAAAAATGGCTTTTTTTTATTTTGATCATGTAAGGATGTACAGGACTTCTATACTTTATATATGGACACAAATTTGTTTTACTATACACACATTTTAATCTGAAAATTTTAATGCCTGAATTTATTACCATATTTGGAATTCAATTATCGATTAATTAGTTTCAATGTTTGTGTATATATACATAGAATAAGTATATAGTTAAAGTGAAACATTATATTAAGAGCTTTCTTGTGTTACATTTGTTAGTGTCATGAAAATAACACAACAAACATGTTATAATAAATGAACTGTCAACATTGTGTAAACTTTCATATAGAAGAGCACCATCAAAATATTTATATTGTTTGATTCTTGAAACAGCTCTTTCCACAGTAACTCGCTTGTCAGACAATTTGCAGTTACTAACAATTTCAGAATCATAAAATTGAATTTTATCTTTGAAAAAAGGGGGCTCTTTTTAATTTACAACCAATTTTGTCTAACTCTTCTTCAATTAAGAACCCTTTATCAGCCATAAAAACATCATTTAGTTCATTCATTTTTTTACTTTAAAGAAAAAGTTCCTTGTCTGAACTTCTGCCACAATGTAAATGTGATACAAAGCAGATAGCCCCTGAAGACATAATACCTATTATACCATTTAAAAGTATTACAATTTTTGTAATGACTAAATGTTCTTTGTTGCTGTAAAGGACGGTTAGGTTTTTAATTGGAAATTCTGTATAGTCAATGATCACTCTATAACCTTTATTCTCAAACAAAAAAAAATTTTGGCAATGTTTCCAAAACAGTTTTCTTTGTAAGGAAAAGTGTCTAATAATTTAAATGTTTCTTGAAAAACTATTGTAACCAAATTAAAAATTTGAAATACTGTTACGATGAAAATTTCTAGTAATCTATTGTGTACATGTGTGTAGACATACCAATCCTTAATTTTACCAAAAACATATCAATGGGTTGATATAATTAGAATATTTCAAAACAAAGGAACTTCAACATGGAAATGTGATATCATAATGCAAACTACATCTTGGCTACAAAGTAAGAATTAATGTGCTATTCACACAAATAATTGCAAATAAAAACTTTATGCAGATCAACACTAAGCTATTTAAATTGTTACAATAAGCACTGCTTGAAGTAACCACATATTAACTTTGTGCAATTCAAAGAATTGTATAATTCAAATAAATAAAAATAAACAGTGGAGTACACACTACTTTCATGGGAGAAGTTATATTTCTAAAAAAATGTTGAGGAAAGCATCTAGGTGTGATATTTGAGCTAAAAATTAAAAAATTTTTGGTTCTATGGGAGATACTTGAGCTTCTAAATCCTACCTTTGTGTAATCCTACCACTGAAAATAAGCAGTGTGTAATTCAAATAATTACAAGTAAACAGTGTGTAATTCAAACAATTACAAATAGAAAAATATGTAGTTTAAATAGTAAATAAACATTGATTAGTTCAAAACAATGGCAAGTAAGCAATTTTTTAAATTTCCAATGGTCAAGATTGCAGAAGACTACTCACCACAAAAATGGAAGGTCCACTGTTAAGTGGATATTCAGACATGACAAATAATCACACTTTATACTTCAAATACTTACAAATAAAAAACATTATTCCAATTTATGCAAATAATGTCATTGTATTGTTCAAAATGGTCGTTAATTAATATTATATAACCTTAATTTATTGCAATTAACAGCGTATTTATCTTATTTATGCAGATGACCAAATAAAATTTAAAAATGTTTTTATTTCATTTTATGTCTAGAAATCTATTTATATATACATATAAATTTTCTAAGCAGTTTGTAAAAATCTGTCATTGACAGAATTCCATGACTAAGGCCAGCATTACAAAACTAATGAATTTAATTACATGCAACTAATATTCTTTAAAAGTACAAGAGAGCAGGTTCATTGACACTATTAAGTCTGTGCTTCTCATAATCACTACCTAAACTTGCTACTTTGCAGTGATTTCCTCTCTTAGCAGCCCCTCGTGTGGGAATTTTGACTGTACAAAATTATATACATATTTAAATTACAATATACAGGAATGAATTTAATTTTTTTAGTCTATTCCCCCCTGGTATAAGTACATTCTTTTTCCACAAAGTGCATATAAATGTCTCTAAAAGTGATTGGAAACAATAGCTTTTCATTATATACATGTTTTGTTGTCTCTCTGAACAAATGGATCGGAAAGTTTGTTCCCATTGCATGTTGATTTTTCATCATATCTAGCATTTGATATTGTTTCCAATTCCTTATAATCACTCGACATTATCTACAAATCATATAAATTAAGATATTAATATGCATATATTGTTATTTTTCTAAACATGATATAATTTATAAAATACAATACATATTATAGATTTAGAATACTGATTAAATAACTATTAAAAATTATTGCTAATCTTAATTAGCATAATTAATCTTTATTTGCATAAAATTAAACAAAATTGAAATGAAAATTTTTCAAACATTAGTTTTTTAAGTACAAGAAAGAATTTGGATTTGATGTGGATGAGACATTTCAGCAATTAAATACACTAACTAATTCAACAGTAAAGTAAGAATAAAGAAAGTACTTAAATGCATTTTCTATGTATTTATCAATATTTTTCACTATAAAAAAGTTATTAAGGTGAAATATGTGCATGCAATTCAGAAATTAAACACACTGATTAATCTTAAACCAGCCAAATATTAACAAAATGAAAATAAGTACTTTTCACATATTTATAGCTATTTTTCATTAGTTAAATAGGGGGAAAAATGTAATACTATATCTATAATGAAGTTTTATATGTAAAAATAAGTACATGCAGTGTATCTAATTATATTCTAAATAATATAAAATTTAACAAACACAATTATTTAAAAAAATTTCCAGAATACTTGTCATTACTTTTAATTTGATAAACAATAAAGAAACAAAAAAAAATCAAAGAAAACAATACAGTTATGATAATAGATATGTTCTGATTTTAAACATTACTGGTCAAAAACAGCGATAAGCAAGCAATTGTATCAACCTTGCTCTAAATGAATCAAAAAAGTTTACAAGGTATTTTTGCAAAGATACTGAACATTACACCGGAAGTATTGCTGAGCTCCAGGTCAATGTTGTTGTTTACAAAGCAGAACTTGCCCACAGTTATTATTGAAAATAATCTTAAAATAACAACAACAACAAAAAAAATTGCATACTTGCTCACAGAGCATCCAGAATAGATCACAGAAGTGGTACCCTAATCTGTGTGTTTCTTTACGTTTGCAAAATTAAAATTCTTCGAATTCGAAATGCTCAGAAAATATATCACTCTTTTTAAAACTTGAAATATCGTCGGCGTAATTGATAAAAACAAAAAGTATTGAAAATGAAATATTTAAAAAGTACTCGCATTTCAATCGAAATGTCTTTTGGATTATCTTTTAATTTCTGTGACACTGAAGATTTATTCCTTCTCTGCGAAATTTGGTTTGATGGTGGCTCGGAAAAATAGAATTTTGTAGGCACTGAATTCGGTTTCAATATCCTTCTGTTGGTGAAAGGCTGATACATAACGTGTGCTTTTTCAAAATGATCGGAACATACTGAGGAATGCTTAGTTGGTTTGAAATTTTTTCTGCCCAAGTTTTGTAACCACTTTTTTAATAAACACGGATCCTTTAGCGGAAACGCAAAAAAGGTTTTTGACCTACAGTCAGACTTTCCTTTTGCATTACGACAATTTAATGCGCTGCAGTATCTCATTTTGCTGCTCGATAGAAGATGTGCAAATCTCCGAAAATGTCGTCTAAATACTCAGTCGAATGAAGCACATGGCTATTTGTTGATATCCGCGCTTGCCGATGACATGTGACTGTGACAGGTGAATCGAGTCCATTGTAATTACTAATTTACAATTTAATTGTTATTACTTGAACACAGCTTATTTTTTTTCAAGTTGATTAAATATTTCAACGAAAAATAAGGGTCAAATGCAGTTTGTTTCTTCAGCGAATTTCAATGTAACGTCACCAGATGACGCTTTTCTATTTTGGCAATGAGACGGAATGTTTTTAGATTAATTTTTCGCTGCTTAGCTATAAAATAGAATGGATAGTGCATATAGTTTCAACACAAAGCTTCTGGTTCAAAACTGTCGTTGTAATAAATACTGTCGTTGTACTGTATGAGAGAGAGAGAGAGTAGTCAGATATTTTACATAAAAAATTTCTATAAATGTAAAGGTTTTTGGAATGTGTTTAAATGCATTGCTCTCGCCAATGTGCTCTATCAAATTCATAAATACCATGATAATTAATTTCATTCTAATCTAGATCCCCACATATATTTCGTTAAAATCAATAAACTGATATAATTTTTTAAAAAATAATTGAAAATTATGAATAATAAACATTAAGTTCGAAACAGTAAATTTTTTGTCTTGAATTTCAGTGAAACTTCTCACGCGTTCATTGTTTTTCCAGTCAATTTTTTTAAATATATATATTTATTGTTTTCAGTTCCAAACGAAAGACCAAGTTTGTTTTTCGTAAGGTAGATGTCGCTAGAGATTGATGCAAGAGAAAGCATGCAGAAAAAAAAAATACTAACTTACTTTTGGAATCCAGTCCTTAATTAGAATGATTGACAGCAAGCAAAATTTATTGATTAGGTTCTTGTAGTTGAGTTTTGTGTTTCAAAATCTTTCAAATATTATTTACACTTATCTTTGCAATCTGAATACGAATAGTTCCAATAGAACTTTTACAAAATATCTTAATAAAATTGAACAACTTTTTACGGAAAAAAATAAATACACAAAAGCAAAACTTAACTACGAATCCAAATCTTCAAACAATATCATTTTCATAAAAATTGTCTAGATTGAGCTTTTATTTTCCCCCTAGATGGCGATTTCAATGAGTTGGACAGAATGTTAAAAATATTTATTTTTACATTCTGCCTGCGGTTATGCAGTACATAAAATTGAAAAATTATTCTAGGCACTTTTTTTCTGCAAAAATTACTAAATATTTATTTTCGAGATGTATAACAATAATGCTTTTTAACAATTTTCCCGCTGTTTAATTCAGTTTGTATAGTACAGTTACTTCGTCAGGAACTAATAGCACTTCGTTAATGCTTTTAAAAATGACGGGGGAAAATAAAATGAAATGAATAAGAGTTCATTTAGTATTCTAATCTTACACGAGAGGTCTTATGACCCCCTTCTCTAACAATCACTAACTACCCACAAAAAGAACTTTCTGCGACGAGCATGGACCAACATGACAACTTCCAGTATGCACTCAAGCAAGTGGCTTGATTGATTGATTGAATATTAACGTCGCACTGTTCAGCTACACGAGGGCTTTTGGCGACGGACCACGTAATTTTGAACCATGGTCAAGTGACGTGGACGACACCTGAGCTGGCACCCCCCTCTCCTAACTACCACACCACACCAACGGGAGGACGTTTCAGCTCTCGACAGATTTAACGTGCATCGCTGCCCTACACGGCGGGTCTTTAGTGGTACTGGGCTCGAACCCATGACAAAGCAAGCCACGTTCCGATACCAATACCACTCGGCTACAAGTGGCATGTAACTTACGGAGTACCTGTCCCTAAATGAGGGACGTACCTCCTCATCAGAATTTTAAAAATTAAGAGCCGAATTAATGGGATTACATAAATTTAAATTTAAAAGATTAAATAAAAATGGGCAGAAACAATTCTGCTGGAACGGCGACAGACTCAGTCTGTCGACCGGTGGGACAGCCGCTCCACTTTCCTGCGATCTGATTGGCCGAAGCCGTTCGTTCGCAGAAAAATGGGCGTGGAAATGGATTGGGTCGATCCGAAAATAAACGACCCGAGACAAGGAGATCTTGAATAAAAATTCTAAGATCTCATGCAAAAGAGGGGAAGAATAAAAATTTAAATGAACCAACTTGCACTTTGCCGGTGAGAAAGGGGGTGGGGGTAGGACTAAAAAAGATAGAAATATAGGACAATGCGGTTTTAGGAAAAAATGACGCAATGAAGTCATATATGTGATACAATCATGATTAATAATTGATAGAAGTAGATATGGAATGTCCAGTTCTCATAAATATAAGCGGTCGTTCGAAGGAACGATTTAATTAATGATTGCTGGACGTGAAACGAATTTTACAAGAGATGCTAGATAGTTTCGGGCCTCCATCTGGTGGCCGAAAAGGAAAGCTGAAGCGTGAACACCGCACAATTGAATCGGAGTAGGTCACCCTCCCGGATTCCGACCGCGGTAAACATTGCTTCGGAAAAGCGTTAATTCCGCGACTATCGGCGCGGAGTTAGGAATTATTAGTTAAATCGAGAGTTTTTATTTTTAAGTAGGAAGTTTTAAGTCAAATAAGTTAAATTAGCAAATTGTAATATATAATAACAAATTAATTAAAAAAAGTGGTATTCAAAGATAAATTGATTAGGAAATGAAATATTTATTTCGTGAGGCACACGGTCATAACTTTCAGTCAAAATTCATTTTATTTCGATTAGGTAGTATATTTATTTTGTCGGGTTGCTTTTCGTAAACTATTATAATGAGTAAACAGTTTTCAAAAAGAAGCTACAGCAGAAATATCACAAACAGACCTTATTTGTCAACTTAAATATATGAGCTCTGAACAATAAGAAGCAATTCTTTGATGTAACTATACGTTATAGATTTTTTAAAATTATTATTATGTACAATAATTTATAATTCAGAATGCATTAAGTTCTTTTAGGTCCATAAATTAGATATTCCATAAAATAACCAAGGTCTTTTTCGTATGTACGTTTAGGGTATACAATCTGTTATAAAATAAATTTTCAGTGAGCGAAGTAAAAATTTAACTATCAATGAAAACAAACAGTGCCGCCAGGATCGCAGTAGAGATTGCTGCTACGATCTTTTCAAAGAGTATTTGCTAATATTTCTAAATTCAAAATTTCTGATATATACATGCAGTATCCACAAAAATGCAAACATCTCCATCTAAAAAATTTAATAATTATTCTATCAGTTTTTCGGCATTGATGTTATAATGCTTCGGTTATAATGTAGGAACATATAGATTCGCGCGCGTTCCCTGCTATATAGAATTTATAGCTTTATACACTGCTGGACAATTGCTAAGGACGGATAATGAAAGGAAGCAAAATGTGGAAAATTAGAATAAGTGCGGGATATTAGTAAGAAGAAGTATGAGCATGCAAATTTTTTTTTCACTTCTGTTCATCACGTTATAGCGTTCATAAGAGCTTTAAAGGTTTTCACGCGTGTGGACAGTTGTTGTTTCAAGTCAAAGTTTTACAGGAAAGATTTAACAGACTAACTTGAAATTTTTGACATGTTTTCCCGACATCACATAGATGATTTTATGCGGGGCCGAATTATTGGAAATATCGAAGAAGGGCGAAAAATAACAGATGTTGCCAGGGAGTTCGACATCGCTCACAGCGTTGTTTCACGGCTGTGGAAGTCATTTAAAACTACTGGAATGTGTAGTAGACGGCACGGGGGAGGTCGTGTTAGAAGTACGACGCCTGCAGAAGACAGATATATCGTCCTATCAGCAAAAAGGAACAGGCGCACCACAGCTCATCAGATGGCAAATCAGTTTCTTGCTGCCTCAGGAAAGCAGATCTCCCGAAAAACTGTTGCCAGACGTTGGAAGGGAGGAGAACTATACGCACGCAGACCTGTTGTGTGTGTCCCATTGACCAGATAGCACCGTACTGCCCGTTTGCAATGGTGTCGTGAGCATCACAATTGGACTGAACAGGACTGGGCATGCGTACTATTCTCAGATGAGAGTAGGTTCAGTCTGTCATCGGATTGTAGACGCCAACTGATCTGGCGCGAAAGTGGTACTGCTTATCGTCCAGAAAATATCCAGGAAAAGGACCGATATCCGACATGCAGTATCATGGTGTGGGCCGGCATCATGATCAATGGCCGCACGCGCCTACGTGTGGTTGCGAATAGGACTATGACGGGCCAACGATACATTGATGAAGTTCTACTTCCTCATATTCGTCTTTTCCGTGGTGCTGTCGGTGATAAATTTGTTTTTATGGACGACAACGCAACATGTCATCGAACACTCACTGTTCAGGATTGTCTAGACACGCAGGGTATTCAACTTCTCGTATGGCCAGCGCGTTCTCTAGATCTAAACACCACTGAAAATGTGTGGGATGCTTTGGGGAGGCAAGTTGCTGGTCGAAACTATCTTCCGACAAACAAGAACACCCTCATCTGTGCACTCACAGAGGAATGGGATAAATTGCCTCAACAGCTGCTGGATAATGTTGTGCAAAGTATGGTACGACGTGTGGAATGTTGCATCACACTCCACGGTGGTCATATCCCGTACTGATACCTTTCTTTAAGGTGCCTGCTGACTTTTAGATGCATTGTTCGATTTCTCCGTACGCAGATCAAATGAACATTTTTTTTTCTTTCAGATGTTTCACAGCTTTTGTACTTTCCAGAACAATAAATATTCTTTATTCTAATGTCCGAACAGTGTGGCAACTATATTGTATCCTACTAGGCCTCATGTCTCGCTTAATGTTACGCTACATAGCAATTTGTGATCCGTCCTTAGCAATTGTCCAGCAGTGTATATTTACGATAGGATATATATTAGCATTGAATTTTTTTAAACCTTTGCAATCTAAGTTTAAAGGGCAGCGTGTATTATGTGGGGATTATAAAAGCGATATTTACTTAATCGTGGACAAAAATAAAAGTTCGGCTTAAATATGTCGCTAAACTCGGTCTATGAATTCTGATTAATTTTGAAATAATCTTCCAGAAATTATTTATATCTGAATAAAACCTGAGCTAATAATTTAATCAAAGAGTTTTCATGAAGATTTATTACAGTTAACTTTTAAAAAAAATTTGTTCGGCGCCAATTCCTTCATAAGTTTGCAGAGTTGCTATGGACAAGTTCTAATGTAAAGCTTACTATGGGGTCGCTGATGTCGTTGGAACCCTTTTTGTTTTCCGGTTTCAGCAAAATAACATTGTTTTGTATACGTTTGTAGGCAGTAGCTATTTTAATTTGTCTTAGATTTCGCAAATTTTTTTTTTTATCAATTAAAAATGAGCAGCCCTAGAAACAGCAAACTGGGAACTATGTGTTCCGCAGTTGGATGCAGTATGAGAAGCGGTACAAACTTGCTTTCGGCTGTTAAAATGTACCGCTTTCCAACAAATCCATCTAGAAGGCTGCAATGGGAGGCTTCATTGCAAAGAAAAAATTGGAAAGCAAATCCTAAATCTGCGCTTTGTAACAAGCATTTCATTACAGGTTAGTATTGAAATGATTCTATTCTAAATTTTGTTGCATTTTATCGAAAAAATCTTATGTATTTTGTTACAAACATAGCTCGAGTCTTGTTTATGGTAACCTTGGCCATACTTTTGGCGACCGTAACATAACAATTGTATTTCATAACAATAATATGAAGTAGATTTCAACTTATTTTATTTACATTATTTGCACAATCACATATATTTGTATTTTTTAAATGTATAAATTCAAGAAATAACTTGTTATTGTTATTATGCACAAATATTTGTTGTATGAAATCATTGTTTTTTGTGTATCTAAGTATAATTACGTAGCGTCGAAATCAAAAAATTATCCAGACACATTAGTTTTGTGAGAATAATTAAATTTTAACCTTTAATCTGTGTTGTAATAAAAATTTAATGTAATATGTTGCGCTTCATTTTATTATTAATATGATTTGTTAAATGAAAGGATAATTTTAACTAAGCCTAAGTCATGGGTGGCCAACTTTTTTGGGAAGAGTGTCACTATCTGATAAAAAGAATTATGCATACCACTTCCAACTAACAAAAGAACATGGAAAGGTGAAACGATGTTACTTAAGGATTAATATGACTGTTTACTCAAATCGTGCCTTTTTTTATGCTAATCTTATTAGTGAAAATTCAAAAATAATGTAATAAATAAGACAAAAGTACAAACTTAAGTTTTATTGTTAATAAATTTTTTACAGGTTCATACAATCAGTTAGGTTAGATATAAAATAAAAATGAGTAGCTTGAAATATTTAATTCAAGATATTTATTAAACCATCAGTACTTTTTTAATGCAGTTTTTTAAATTGTAATTTTTTTTTTACCAAGTCATCTATATTAGAGTTAATTATCGAAGATGCTCTAACAATTGTGGGAAGAGTGCCTTGAGTTAGCTATTCCTGGTCTAAGTTTTCAATTTTGATCTTGTACATAGTCAACTATAATAATTATAAATGAAGCATTGTTAATTATCATAAGAATTATTTCATTTCTAAATTTTTTTTTAATGCAAATTATCTAAAGAAATAGTGATGCTCAGAAATTAAAATACTTTGCAGGAAAAACCTTCTAGTGATGCTGAGCATCCTGATTATATGCTGTCTATATTTGTCAGTATGAAGAATAAAGGTTCATCAAGTTCGGTGAACCAATATAACAGGCAGGTAAAACGTAGAGAAGTGTGGAATGCTCCCTTAACTGGTATGTTCAAATTTTGTTAGTATCGCAAAGTAATCCTAGTAATTGTATTAATTTGCATATTAATCTAGTTTATTTAACTCATGCATATTTGTTAATTTGAAAAAAATCAAAAAATTAGTTCAATTTATTAAAAATTTAAATTTCCTTTTGAAATTTTTTGGCTGATTAATATTTATTAATTTATAAATTTTAATTTTATGAAATAATTTTTCTTTCATTAATTTTTTCCAGAAATTGAGAATGAACCCCCTATATTGAAGCTTGATACCAAAGAAGTAGATTGCCAGACTGACTTAACCTTTCGGTAAGCAATCAAGATATATAACAATAACTACTTTGCACAGAAGAGGCAGGAATTAAGAGTGACAGTTTCTCGGATCACAGGTCGCTTGGAAGAAACGAAGAAGACATTCGTGAATTATCTCTGTTCTTGCTTCTGAAATTGGTGAATTTTTTTTTCTTTAAGTTTATATTCTTACAAGGACTTGGTAAGCATTCTTTTTTTTCTTTTATGAACGCAAATAGACTCAAGGTGAGTCTTTGAAAGTCTGACTATCCCATGTTAAAAAACAAATAAAAATACAGATGGAAGATAGCATGGACGCAGGGAATGCAAAATACTTTCGCACTCCTATGTCTACAAAGGAACTCGTCTTACGAGCCGGTCAAAGAAAAATATCTGAGATATAAATATGTTTTTAGAAAATAAACAAAAACCGTCATCTATCCCCAAAATAAGCCAACAGTTGTTATATATGGAGATAAAAAGTAAAACCCCCAAATTTGATCAAATTTCTAATATGTCATTCACTAGAAATGGAAAATTACGTTTTGCCACCTCGGATCCAGTATGTGCAATACAAATTCTATCTTTAGATCAATTATTCAATATTTCGGTTAATGCAAGTGTCATATGGGAGGGTATTACTTCCCGCTTCTTACTATATGAAATTCCTACTAATGTATCATTGGAAGAATTATCTGCGGAATTACAAGACAGTAATAATTTTGAGATTGTAGAGATTCGCAGATTTATAAAATCAGGTACAAATCCTGAAATATCCCCCGTTCTGATAACCATACTTGGAACTGTATTACCAGATAATGTTAAGCTTTGGTTTATCAATCATAAGATTCAATTATTCATTGACAAACCTAGACAATGCACCAAATGTTTCAGTTTTTCTCATCCATCTCGATTTTGTCAGAGTCCAGCTATATGTTGTAATTGTGGTTCTTCTCACTCAGGAGAGTGCACTGTAAATGCGAACTACATATATATATATATATATATATATATATATATATATAAACTGTAAGGGTAATCATCCGGCAAATTTTTCTCTCTGTTCTTCGTTCTTAGCAGAAAAACAAATTATGGAATTAAAATGTAGACAGCACACACACGTAACATTAAGTGAGGCGCGACGACGATTTCGTGCATCTAATTCCGAAAATCTTTCGACAGTACTTAAATCTAAATCTCAAGAAAATAACATACAAGAGTTAATAGACAAGAAGTTTGAGAAAATGATGACTGCTTTTCAAACAGTTGTGGAAAAACAAACGGCATTCCTAATGGAAATTGAACAAAAATCAATGGAAACAATGCTCTCTCAAGTATGTAGCATAGTGGATTCGATTACGCGATCTTCTCCCCCAGGCAGGAAAAAAAGAGCATCCGACATGTTAAAAACATCCATAAGTCCAGTTCAAGTTTTTTCTGGGAATAGTGGAAAACCTAACACAGAACTCGGATAAAAAAATACTGTATATATGTTCTTGATTTTTGTATATATCTTCTCATTCAGTATTTTACTACAAATATATAAATATCTATATATATATAATTTTTTTTTCTTTCCTCAAAAGGGAGGAAATTTTTGAAAATTCAGTGAAATAATCCCCCCTCCCCCCTTTTTATGAACTTTTTACAATGGAACTGTAGAAGCTTAAAAAATAAAAACATATGGTTAAATATCCCTCCCTTTTCTTAAGCAGATATCTTGATTTTTCAAGAAACCTTTTTAACCAGTGAAGATACATTTAATTTACCAGGGAAAAAGATTTTCAGAAAAGATAGACAAAATAGATCAGGAGGTGGCTTGATAATAGCTGTACCTTTAAACGTTTCTGCTCAACAAATCCCTCTACAGATATCACAAATAGACGATTTAGAAATACTTATTGTCAAAATATATATTGAAGATATTTCTTTTTGTTATAAATATCTACGCACCCACACACACACACACACACGTGGACTAAATATTAACTTAATAAAATCTTTTTTTGAATCATTAACAGATCCTTTCTTCATTTTTGGTGATTTTAACCTGCATCACCCGATGTGGGGATCGGATCACAGCTCAAGGAATAGTAATATTTTTGTTGACTGATTCTAATTCAATACTTCTAAACACAACTGTTTCTACTTATAGAAATTCCACGGGTAAAACTTCTTTAATTGATCTCACAATTTGCTCCTCGAGTCTCTATGGACATACTGTTACGTTTCAGATTGTTTCTTTGACAGTGACCATTCTCCAGTAATTACCGAGTTTTCATTAATAAGACCCAGTAAAAGGTTAATCAAAAAAATTGACTGGCAAAGGGTGAAAAATGAAGTGCAGATTATATTAAGCAACCCAGAGAAGAATATAGATAATTTTACTGATACAATTTCAAAAATTATTTACAGTAATACCAGAGTTGTTCAAATTTCTAACAAATCTTTCCCTCCTTGGTGGAATGGTACTTGCCATAATTTTTATAAATTAAAAAAGTTCAGAAAAAAGGTTATCCGTAGCATTTCTCCGCAATTATGGATCAAATACAAACAATGCGCTAGTAAACTCAGATTTCATATAAAAAATGCCAAAAGATTGTATTGGGATAATACTTGCAATAATGTGTTTCTAATCCAAAGATATTTTTTAATATTCTGAAAAAGCTCTCTAATACTAAGAAAATAGAGAACCCAAGTATAATATTCTACAAGTTAATAATAGATATATTACACAACCTCAAATTCAAGCAAATATTTTTGCGGACTTCTTTGCATCTAAAAACGCTTATCATGAACCAATTCCTTTGGACTTTTTCCACAAAGAGGACAACAATCTTAATAAACCTTTTCATATTTTTGACATCCATAGAGCAATAAAAATTTCTAAAAATTCAACTCCTGGAGCTGATCATATTACAGCATCTTTTTTAAAAAATCTGGATCGTAATGGTTGTGAAATAATATTAAGATATTTTCAAGATTTATTTGATAATGCAGTAGTTCCAAACTCTTGGAAGCATGCAGTCATTCTCCCGATTCCTAAACAATGTAAAGACAAAACTCGCATATCCTCCTATAGACCAATAGCACTGACTTCCATCTTTTCAAAAACATTTGAGAGTTCTCACCAATAGATTAAGCTATTTTCTAACCACAGAACGAAAACTTCATCCTAAACATTACGGTTTCGTCCCTTTTAAGGATAGCAGAAGTGCTACCTATCTCATTCATAAAGCAATAATGGATGCAAAATTAAAAAAGAAATACTTTGTTGGAGTAAGTTTGGATATAAAAAGTGCATACGATTCAGTTTATGTAGATGGTCTTATTTATAAATGCCTACAAATCGGTATTACAGGAAAAACAGCTATTTGGATCCACAAATTTCTCACTTATCGATCTTTTCAAATCAAATGGAGGGGCTATCTTTCCTCCATAAGGATATTTCCCCAGGTCTGCCACAAGGCAGTGTTCTATCCCCCATTTTATATACTATTTATATGTATGATTTTTTTAAAACTCTGGAAAATGACATCGAATGCTCTGTTTATGCGGACGACGTTTTTCTTTACTGCTCTCATCATTCTCTTGATTATATTTGCAAAAAAATGCAAAACACGCTGGACAGAATTTCTCAATGGTGTAAATAGTGGAAGCTTTCTCTTAGTCCAGATAAAAGTACAATATCAGAGTTATCAAACAAAAGAATTAATACGTTTACTAATATTTTATTGGAGGGACATTCTCTTCCTTGGCAATCCTCTATCAAATATTTAGGAGTTCATTTTTCCAAGCGGAGCCAGAATATTTCATTAAGAAACCAATTAAACAACAAAGCCTTGAAAAAAATTAATAGCCTTAAGGCTATGGCATATAAGCATCATGGACCAAGAACAGCAGATCTAATCAAAATAGTAAATAATAGTATATGCAGTATTTTCTACTACTTTAGTCATATAATAAATAAATGGTCTGATAACCAACTGAAACCTTTTAATATCATTCACACCAAAGCACTTCGAATTGCACTGGGACTTCCACAATGGACCCCAAACATCGTACTTTTAAAATTGGCTGGACAAGAAATTCTGTCGGACAAAATACGAAGATTGGCAAATAAGTTTTTCCTTTCTCAAATTTCTAACCAAACCTTTTCTCCATTATATAGCAATAACCCTGAGTTTCTGAATCTCAATATTATGGAAGATAAAAATTCTATTATAAATATACTAAACCCTTTGAATGCCGTTAGTAGTCACATTATCTCAATCCCCAGAATAACATCGTTTTCAATTCTCCCATGCAAAATATATATCAATAATTTCGCATTTCAGAGTGAAAGCTTACCAGTTCAAATTATAAGGGGCTTATTTGATGAAACGGTAAACCGTAACTTCCAGGACTTTTATATAATAGCTACTGATGCCTCAAAAATGAGCAAATTACATCTATTGCAGGTATTACGGCAAATTCCTATTTTGCTTATAGAATAAATCACAATAATTCTATTTTTACAGCTGAAGCTCTGGCTATTTGCCAAGCTCTAGATGATCTATCTATTATAAACAAGAATTTGTTAATTTTGTCTGAGAGTCTCTCTGTTCTCTCTGCTCTTAAAAATTACTCAATTAAATCCCATAGTGTCATCCATAAATTAGCTAGCAAGATTTACATTCTATCACTTTATAATAACCAGTTGATTTTACTTTGGACTCCGGGACACTCAAATATATTGTGGAATGAACAGGCGGATAATCTCGCAAGAACTGTCACAGAGTCTAATGTTTACATCGACTGGATTTCCTCAGAAGACATCAATAAAAAAATATATCAAGAGAGTTTTAAAAAGTCAATGATAATTTCTATTCAAGCAAATATTTTGTAAACTTGGGAAATATTCCTAACATAAGCACCATCTCTAAATGGACAAGAAACAGAAGAGAAGAAATCCTATGTACTCGAATCTTCAGCAAAATGATCATCACTCCAGGACTTCTACATAAATTCAGTTTATCGGACAACGCAAATTGTAGATCTTGTAATTGCTTAAACGATTTGGACCACATCTTGTTAAACTGCAATAGATATATTCATCCTCTCTCGAAATCATCTAAAACATTTTTCTCAAAATCGATCCACATCTCAACCTGACTTTCAAAGGATTATTGGAGAAAGCTATGTCTAACAGATTAACAATCAGATTTTCTATCCAGAAACTGAAATATTTTGACATCTACTAATTTTTTAAGAAACATGTCTTTTAGGGGATCATAGCCTTTGTTACTCCCACAAAACCTGAACTGAACTGAACCTTTCAAGAAATAAGTGAAATGAAGAAAAAGCTCCATGCACTGGAGACAAACTTTGTGAGCATAAACATTCACAAAATGAGATTTTTACCAATGCGAAAGCTTTTAATTTTTACACCAAAATGTTACTTTCTTCACTGCGTTGTTGAATCTGGGTGGAAGCCTCTCACAAATACATCCCTTTAGTACTCAGAACAGTTGCTTTTGGTTTTTATGAAACTTCGGCTTGGTTTATTACATGAAGACCTTGCCTTTCGTTTCAAAATTTCCAAGTCAGCTGCAAGCTCAATTTTCAAGGAATGGGTAAGAAGACTGGCTGAGGTTCTTAAAAAATATATACGAGTACCATCTAAACAACAATATAGGAGAAGGGTACCTGCTAAATTTTTGAAAGAAAATTGGAGCAGGGTTACGGCATTGATTGCTCTGAAATTTTTATTGATAGAGCTTTCAATCTTGATGGCAGAGCATTAACCTTCTCGCAATATAAAAGCCACAATACTGTTAAGTTTCTAATTGCATGTACACCATTAGGTAAAGTGTCATTTGTTTCAAAGTTGTATGGAGGAAGAACTTCTGACAAACAAATAATACAGCTAAGCGGATTTTTGGAACAAATTCGACCTGGTGATGTGATATTTGCAGATAGAGGCTTTCCAGTAAAGGACCTGGTTGCTGAAAGAGGGGCTTCCTTGGTATTACCAGCTTCTACTAAGGGTAAAAAACAGTTGAGTAGCGCTGAGGTAATAAATTCTCGTAAGGTGTCTAGACTCCGTGTACATATTGAACGATGTATCGGGAGACTTAAGACCTTCAGAATTTTAAAATCCTTGTGGCCTATCTCTTTTGTTAATAATAAGACCAGTGAAGAGACCTGCATTGGAGATGATGTAATTTTTGTCGTAGCAGCTTTATGCAATATATTAAAAGGACGCTTGATAAGGCAGATGTGATAATTTAAATTTTTTTTCTCAATGTGTATTGATATAGGAAAGTTTCTGAAGTTGGCCTAATTCATTATTGGTCATGTGTTACTCATTTACATCTTGCTTACTGCAAGTTACTTATTAGCAAATTGATAATATATGTACTATTTTCCTTACCGATGTTTACATTTTATATAAGAAACCTTTTTTTTTAAATGTATTTCTTTAGTGCATTGAAATTTGTCTGCAGCATTTTAAACATGGAAAGTAATAAACATTTCTGTAAAATATTGTTATATTGATAATGTACTATTTTTCTTACCGATGTTTACATTTTATATATGGAAACTTTTTCTTTTTTTAAATGTATTTCTTTAGTGCATTGAAATTTGTTTGCAGCATTTTAAACATGGAAAGTAATAAATATTTTAAAAAATATTGTTGCATAAAATATTTATTTAAATTGAAAATTCATCACATGTAAACCAAACAATTGAAACAAATAAAATAATGAATATCATATTAATCTAGATATGGCTAATAGTAATACTGAAATGTATTTTCACAAACAGCCAGTGTACATAGAATATTAGTTAATATATAAGTTTTTGATTACAAGAATTCCCTTTTAGTGAAAGTGTAAATTATGGTAACATTGTTATCAATCATAATTTCCTAATTTAATTCTCCTTTTTGTATGGAAACTTTAAATTTAAATTTTCATTTCAATAAGTGTACATTATAATATAAATATTTCTTGTGTCTTGATTAAATTTTTATTTCCAAAGTGATTCCAACATATTTAAAGTAAAGGCAATAATATTTATTCTTTAATGTAGTAATGATTCCAGACCATTGAAAAAATATATGCAAATTAAAGAAATTTAACTTTTCAAAAATTTTACTTATAGTAATTATTATACAATATTAAGGGAAAATATCATTAGAAAAGATGTAATTGTTTTTAGAAATTCAATTATCCTTTGTTTTAAATGTTTTTACTTATTGAATTACATATAGACTTAAAAAAATAGTATATTTAAAAGTATGATTAAACTTTTAGAAAACTTACATCCTGAGTTAAACATGAAAGTTTTTGATTAATTAAGATTTATCCTTTAATGAAAATAAATTTTTATTTTAACAACACAATGAATTGAATATAAAATAAAAATAATTTATTAAAACATATAATAAATAGAAATTAATTTCTTAAAATTTCTGGCAAAACATATGTTTGGAAAAAGCGACCAAGTAGTGGTTTTTGTAAATTCCAGTAATTTTCATCAAATTCAATAATTTGACAGTGGAAATTTTTGTCAGTAGATGTTACAAAATAACATCTACTTAGTTTCCATATATCCATTTGTCCTTGAATTTGATCAAAATGTACATGATTTCTTTTTAAATTGAGAGAATCATCTAAAAATTTTTTTCGTGGAATTTGCTCCACTACAAGTCCTTTTCCTCTAGCAGGGCATTTTATCTTCAGAAGAGCTGTTTCACAGCAATCGCACATGACAAGGCCATCTGGAGTTGCCCCAAGAAAGATGTTCTCCTTGTCGACAAACAAAAACCTTCTGTTTGCATTTTCTTTTTCTGCTAAAATTGATAGCAGAAACTTGTACTGGATCAACCTGTTAGAAACATCGCAATAAATGATTTTACTTTAAATCTGAAAAATATTCGATTAACAATACATAAAAACTTAAGCCAATTTTTTAAATGTAAGATTTTAAACAAAATGATAAAATATCTCCATTAATGACACAAAAATAAGGAGGAATATTAAACTTAATTTTCACGAAAGCTTGCTTTTACAGAAGGAGTTTCTCTACCATGAGTTATCAACAATGATTTTAATGTAAGCAAATTTCTTAAATGTTTCAAAATTAAAATTTATATACAACTTTTTAAAAATGTAATGCCTAGTTAAAACTCAGTTTAATTTCTAAGTATTATTTCATGAAGCTTACTTTCTTGCTAGTTTTGTTCCACAAACAAGCTACAGATGTTGGTGCAGGGCTCTCATTATTTGCCATTTCAACAGCAAACAATGCTGCAACATGAGAACAAACTTCTCCTAATCTGAAAGAACACTAATTTTAAAATAACACATCAATTCAAATAAGTTCAATCGGACAATTTCAAAGAACAGTAAAAGTTTAAATGTCTTATTTAAAGAAAAGTGGTAATTTTTAAAATACACACTTATTTAGAATCTTTCAGGATAATTAAAAACAACGAATCTCAAATTATTGAAAATCCTAATATATAAATTCAAGAATAAAGATATCATGCTTTCCTTCACTTTTATTAATTTAAAAAACAATGCTTACCCAGACATGCAAGTACAATGCCCACTATGAACTATACCATTGCAGGAAGCTAAAAGCCAGCATTTATGAAATTTATTCATAGTCTGGCTAGCTTGTACTTTACAAGTTAGAAAACAAATGTTTAGAGCATTGTTTCTATATATTGAAATGGGGCTTACTTTCCCACTCAATACATAGTTAAATGCATCTAAACTTTTGTGATTCCTCATTTTTTCCCTTGTGTAAGTACATTCCTTTTCTACAAGGTACATGTATATGTCTCCAAAAGTTATTGGAGACCACAACTTCTTATTACATACAAATACATGCTCCATTGTACTCTGATCAAATGGATCAGGAAGTTTGTTCCCATTACAAGATAATTTTTCATCATAACAAGCCTTTGCAGTTTCATCCAATTCCATATAATAACCACTCGACATGATCTATAAATTACAAATTCATGAAATTAACACACATAATGTTCTTTTTCTCAACATGATATGATTTACAAAATACAATACATATGGATTCAAAGGACTGATAAAATAACTATAACAAATTATAGTTAATCTTTAGTTAGCATAATTAATCTTTATTAACATACAATTAAACAAAATAGAAACAATAAGAAAATTGCGAACACTAGACATGAAGCAATTAAGATTTAATGTGGTCGAACAATTAACAAAATATAAATAATAAAAAGTATTTTTCATATATTTATAATTACTTTTCTTCAAATAAATAGGGAAGAAATTTAATCCAATAACTATAAAAAATGTGATATATAGAAACACTTGCCAGAAAGTACATGCAGTATTTTAATGAATATAAAATTTACCAAACACAAATAATTAAAAAAATTTCGAAAGTATTTGTCATTACTTTTCGTTTTATATCCAGAAAAGAAACAAAAAAATTCACATATATATTAATACAATTATAATAAATCTTATATGATAACGCAAATAAACAACAATAAAACAAATCCAATATGGCGCACGCAAGCTAATACTATTTACTTAGTACACATTTCGCTTGTTAAACATTCTATTAGTCGCCAAAAAAAGCGATAAGCTAGCAATTATATCAACCTTGCTCTAGGTTAGCCAAAAATTTAACAAGGCATTTTAGAAAAATACTGAATTAAATGATATAAAATCCAAAATCTGAAATCTACAGATCATCTTCTATCCATATAGTTAAAAAAAAGTTTTAAAAACTTGCATTAAAACTTTGAAAAACTAATTTGAATTTCGATGTTTTCCCATAGATTAACATTAAACCGGAAGTTCCGGTGGGTTCCACTCAATGTTGTTGTTTACAAACTATATAGAACTTGTCCATACTTCAAGCATTAACATTAATATTCGGATGCCACATTTTGCAACTTATCCCTACATCTTTTATCTATCCTCTTGTATTACTCTCTGGATGTCATTTTGCCAATTTTTTTCTCTCTCTTTTTTTCTCTCTTTTTTGATAGAACAATAATATTAGTTCTGAATACTTTCCAAACTTTTAAAAGGTAAAATCTTCAAAATAATAATAATAAATAAACAATTTTTTTAAATAGCTTTTTAATTTTTCTACATTAAAATCTAAGCATTTTAGTAATTTTTTTCTTCAGTCTCGTTAAAACATTCTGCGCGATACATGTGTTTTCTCTCTTTGACTTTTTACTGATAATGATTTTGGTGTATTCCTATTATAGCCCACCCCTTGACGAAGATTTTTGAAGTGGCGCCAAAAATCCGTCAAGGTGCGTTTTTCAAAGTTAAGTCCAGGCAAACTGGGAAAAACATGGCGTTTTGTCCGAATTAGCAAAAATGGAAAACCTTAGAACTTTAAGAAATAATTGATGTAAAATTTGGCGTTTATAAAGAATCGGTACTTCTTAAAATTTGCGGAACAATTCCATGAAAAATTTAATTTTTCATAAATAAGAAATGGAGGACATTCCGAAAAAAAGGAATCGAAGATCGAAAGCGAATTTTTACAGACGTCAAGAACAAATTCAGTAAAACCTCGTTTTCTTAAAATAAGAAATTAAGGGCATGCTAATAAGAAAAAGATTGATATTCGAATGACAAAATGGAAACTTCTTTTTAACTATTGAAAAACAGAAAATTAAGAACACATTCTGAAAAGAAGGAATCGATGTTTGACGGAGAAAAATTGAAACTTAGGTTTTATTTTAGGTTTATGACATAAGGATAAAAAAAAACCCGTTATAACTTCAAGTATTCCGTTAACAAATAACAAATCAAATCTGTTAGAAAAGTTTTGTTTATGCATATAGTTATACATATTTTTTTATACAAAAATCATACCTGAAATACAAACGGTTAAATGTATCAGAAATGTATGTTTTCGCATTCCGTTTGTTTTAAACCAGATTGAGCCACAGGAACTTTTGGCAGTCTCTACAGCTAGCTTTATTTTATAAAAAAAATTATACCTTAAGTACAAATGGTTAAAGATTTTAGAAATGCGTGCTTTTTCTCTTTGCAACCAGACACAGCCAGAGCAACACGTGGCTGGATACAGCTAGTTATAACACTCTTAAATCTTAAAAAGCTATTAAAACAAAGTAAGGTTCAATATTTTGATGAAAATACCATAAACAGTTCCAAACACAAAATATGCATCAGGAAATCTTAATTTAGCCATTTGTATTTAAAGTAACATCAAATGAAAATTTGAAATCCCACTAAATATATAGATCCTTTTTAATCAATAAAATATGTTATCGCCCCAACTCATGGAAATTTTAACAACTATTTGGCAGAAAAGTCCTCAGCCAAAAAAGAAAAATATTATTTTGTTCTAATTGGTATATAGAATGATTTCTTATTATTGAATGCATATTATGACATTTGGTAATGTCTTCTGTTTTGAGGTAAACGGTGGATTGAAAAAAAATGTAATCTCCAAATATATATATAATAAGAATTATATAACAGTTTAATTTAGAATTATTGGAGAATTAGCAGAAATATTTATATCAGTATGCTACCCGTTTTTGGCACGATTTTGAAATCACGCCAAGTAGATCTTTTGCAGATCTTTTGCAGCGTCTAATGTTATCACTTGCCACCCTTACGGTATAGTGGTTAGTGACGCTGACTGCGGTGCCGTAAAGTCTGGGTTCGAATCCCGGGTAAGACATGGATGATTGTGCTGTAATCCTTCTCTTTGTGATATGTACTTCACGCTTACTTCTATGTAAGCCCCCGTGTGATACATTGTGGTGCACGGGGTTATAAATGTTCTTAATAAAAAAAGTTATCACTTAAACTTTAGAAATTTTAACTGTTTCCTGGAAAAATTAATAGCATACTGAAGTCAAATTAGTATTTTATACATAAAAATTATCTTAGGTAGATAACCCAAGCTTAGAAGTACAATACACCCAACTCTTTCTTTACACAATTTTCAAATGATACGGTTCACAAATATACTTTTTTATACGAACTTTTGTATTCTAGCACAAAAGTTCCTCTTTTCTTTTCCATTCTAATTTTGACAGTTTAAACAGAAGATGGTCAGTTTATGCCCACATATATGTGAGTGACTTGATCTACAGTGGGTAAAACAAGTATTGGCAATTGCCTATAATAGATCCAATTAGCTAAAACAAAGGAAATGCTTGACAATTTTAACTGGACATAACGAACGCAGGAGGTAATAAACACACAAATCTAATGAAACTTTCATTTTAATGTCTTTTACAGAAAATATACAAAAATGTATTTTTGCATGCCGAAAAAGTATTGGCAAAATAATAAGTAAAATGTGAGAACAAAATCAGGATATGTTTAATACTTTGTATGCATACCTTTTGCATTTATAACAGCTTGTAATCTATTTCTCATAGAGAAAACCAAAGTCTTGGTTGTACTATTGGGAATTTGTGTGCCATTCTTACAGGAGTATATACGCTTAAGTTCGTCTTTACATGAAATTTTATGTTTCCTGACTTCTACGTCCAATTTGTGCCATAAATTCTCAATTGGATTTATGTCAGTCATTGAGGCGGCGTCTTTAACTGGCGAGGAGAGTTATACAGTAACCACTCCCGAGTGAGGTTCGCTGTATGCTTTGGGTCATTGTCTTGTTGAAACACGTATGATGTTCCGAAGCCAAGTTTTTGGGCACTGGATTGCAAATTATGGCGCAATATGTCGATGTACGTACGTGCTGTCGCAATACCATCAATGAAGCACAGTTTACCAATTCCGTTTGCTGCCATACAGCCCCAAACTAAGACGCTCCTTCCACCATGTTTCACAGTCGGTGTTAAATGTTGTTTTTCCAGTTCGGTGTTTGACTTTTTCCACACATATTGTCGTCCATCACTCCCGAAAATGTTAAACTTCGATTCGTCGGAAAAAATAACTGTGTTCCAAAACTCATCTGATAAATGAACATGAAATTTTTTACAAAATCTAACCTCTTTCTTCTGTTTCTTTCCGAAATGAAAGGTTTCTTTCTAGCTGCCCTTCCATAATAACTTTCTTCATGTAAAATGTTCCGCATAGTCTGTACACTGAAAGTTCTATGCGAAGTATTAGCAACATCTTTGGCTAACTGGGGCGCACTTATTTTGGGATCTTTCTTAACCTCTTTGATAATGCTACGTTTCTCCCTTGCAGAAAATATTCCAGGCCGTCCATTTCTAACCTTATTTTCTGTGGATCCTGTCTCGTTGAACTTTTTTACAACACTTCTGATAGTAAATAAACTTATATTCAGTTGTATTCCTATAGCACAAGTTAAACCCTCATTTCTGAGCTGAATAATCATGTTTTTAACATTAACATCAAAGTCCTTCGATTTCGAAGCCATTTTATCACAGCATTAACAAAAAATAACGTTTAAAAATTTTTGAAATAGCATTGCAGACTTTATACTAACAGGCCTTCTTATCAGTCTAAACACGTGACCTCAACATGACAAAATGTGCATAACAGTTAGAACTTTGCCAATACTTTTTTGACATGCAAATTTACGTTTTTGTTGTATATTTTGGGTAAAAGGCATATTAAAATGAAAGTTTCATTAGATTTGTGTGTTTATTACCTCCTGTGTTCGTTATGTCCAGTTTAAATTGTCAATCATTTCCTTTGTTAGCTAATATGATCAATTATAGACAATTGCCAACACTTTTTTTTTTACCCACTGTACTTCATGGCATTTTTACTTAATATTCTAGAGTTTTGGAGAATACCTGATTTTATAATCTGTACTCAAAAATAACACCAGCGGGTAGCTCAAATAATTTTAATTGATGGGACATTCTGATTGAGCACAGTTACAAATACATAAAAACATTTAATACGATACAAGTAATGAGTTTTGCGCGGGTGGACATTGGCACGTCTGCCCTCCACCGAGGTGGCAAGCTGACTCTGGCACGTCCTTCCTTCACCGAGGTAGCAGTCAGACTGGTTAAGTATCCATACGCGGCTAGAAAAGGGCGCTTTAGTACCATCTTTTTGCCATTAGTTAAAATTTTTAGAATCACTTTTTCCTTTATTTCGTCTTACTCAATAGCACTTCGTTCTTCAGTATAATAGCATTTTGTATTAAAGTGTTCAGTTTGTAGGATGCAATAAATAATTTCAATAAATTTCTAAAATTGATGTTCCAGTTATTTTTTTTTTAATTTACTGGTTAGATTTCCAGTATTATTAGGGTATTATAGCAGGATTGAAATGTACCACATATGCAAATGTTGCAATGTAAAACCATGGAAGAAAAAATTTGACTATTGTGGAAGAATGGGGAAAGTTAGCGATTATGGATTACATTACACATGCTTCTTTTGCTATTCAACAGTTATCGATTTTGAATGCTCGTTGTCGAAAGATTTTTCTAGCATGTATCAAAAGCGGGATTTCCGTGGAACAAAAATAATAACTCTATCAAATGAAACTGGTTGCGAAGGTTTTCATTACATGCAAAACGCTAATTTTAAATTTTTCTGTTATGAAAATGAATTGTTTTTGTTTCATAAATATGCAACATAGATTTCATTATTACATTTTTTGCACGGTTTTCTAAGGAACAAATATACCGTGGGGGAAAAAACAGTTGAATGTACTAACATTACTTGATGTAAAACGATTTGAGCTGATTTTAACAATCTGAAGGCATAATTAAAAAAATTATTACAATCGTCGCTTACTAAACAGACTAATCAATTTTGCATACAATTACCCGAAAAGCAAAACCATAAACATTGGGCGACGAAAGCCTATCAGAATGTTACAATGAACTTAAATCTTAAAAAGCTATTGAAAACAAAATAAGAGGTTCAATCTAGATATATATTATAAATACGAAAGTTTCTGAGGATGTTTGGGTGTATTTCACGCAAAAACAACTCAATGAATTTTAATGAAACTTTACAGTATTATAGCTTATACATCAGAATAACACATAGGCTACAATTTACAGTATAGACTATAATTTATAAAGATATTGTGAGAAGTGTCCAAAATATAACGATATTTGTCAATTAAGTAGGAAAAAATTCTGCCTTCTGCAAGCAATTTTGGCGTGCGCGGCAAAAAAGCCCACGTCAGCATATATCTATCTTTTGTTTGCGAAAAACCCCTTTTGTTTTGGCTACGCAAGGCGCTCGCTTCTAATTAATTCCTCTGATCAGCATAAACCCTAATTTTTTTTTATTTCAGAATAAAACTAAGTTTTGAAGGGAGAGGTTGTTATCAATCTCTCTTTATTTCTATGTTTTTTTAATGATTTTATTATGCACATTTGGTAGTAAGAAATTGATCTTTTTTTCAAAATAGATACTTTTATTGCTTCTGGAACTTACAGTAGATAAACTTTGTCTTTCACACTACATCATTTGGACATATTTGCATAGTTTGTTTGAGGTTAGTAGTTAATTATAACGCTATAATTTTAATTGAATAGGTGGATATTGCATTTTTAAGTATAAAAATAATCATAACTACTGTACTGTATTTTTTGGAGTGAGTGAATATTAACGTCGCACAGTTCAGCTACACGAGGGCTTTTGGCAACGGACCACGTAATTTTGAACCATGGTCAAGTGACGTGGACGACACCTGAGCTGGCACCCCCTTCTCCTAACTACCACACCACACCTACATAGAAGGAATATTCTACCAATACTTAGCAGGAACATTCTTTGAAATCCACTCTTCCAAGATATATGGCCGCACGGGTTCTATGATGAGTATTTTAGTGGGGAAGGCGAACAGTTTTGCAGTAGATATGCGTTTTCAGCTGACGGCGTTTTCAGCGGATTGCAAAGATTATTATTTTTGTCCCGAAAAAATAGTTTATCTCAAAATTTAAGTGTCTTATGTTTTTGTATGTTAATGAAGACCTTAGAAAACGATTTGACTATTTATATTAAGTGAACGGTGCATATAATTTATTTTACAGTGGAATATCTTTAATTAATTTATCATCCCTAACGGATTAAATTTCTTAAAGTGGATTATTTCGTTTATGTATGTCCCTTAATTTTCAATGTAGTGATAAAAAAATATTGCATGAAAAAAACTGTAGTAAATCATTATGTGGTAGATAAAGCATTAACGTGCACACAGTGTGTGTGGGTCGTACAAACCTCTAATAAAGCTCTAGCTATGAAAGTAACTAGACATATGCCAACTTGACTCTGTGACGTCTTACGCGTCTTTTCTTTAACAAGTCCTTTGGGTTCTTAGGGCGAGAATTAATGGCAACTCTTTTCCAACCAAATCCAAGAAATGAGAAGTGAAGAGATGCAAATAATATAGGATAAATATAGGATCTTAGAGTAAGCGTAATGACAATGTAAGGGTAATGTAAAGGAATGTTAGACAATTGACGGCGTTGTGGCAGTTGATGCTTATTGAAGTTCGTCGTTCAAGATTTAAGTTCTACGTGTCGTGGATAAACATATTGGTATCGATTAGAAGTTAAACGGCAAGCTACATACCATTGTAGATAAAGACAAGTTTATTACAGAATAATATAAGGTAGGATTGATTACTTATTATTATATTTGAAGATTAGGTGGTTCGATTATTGAGATTGTTCTGAATTATATTGTGTGTTGCGTATTGCTTCATCGTAGATTCTCTCATTAATTATTAATATTATCTTTGTTCAAAGTTTAAGTTGAATATCTTAATAAAGTCATATTAAGATAATGTTTGATTCTAGTTCTTTCGTTAACCCTACACCTCTAGCTCAAGCTGATACTTCGAGGGATGTACTTCCAAGGGGAGGTACATCACAACTTTTATATATGGTTGAAAATAACACAAAGTAGCGGGATCTTCAAGTGAAGTAACATAAAATTCGCGAAGTAGCAATACGATAAAAAAAAGTAGCGGAAAATTTTAAAAAGTAGCAAAATTCGCACGATCTGTTGTATAAAACAATACGCAGATTTTCCATCGATTCTGCGCAAAAATGCATTTGGAGTTGCAGAGTTTAGTTCAACAATTATTTCAATTTTTTCTGGAGCTAATGGATAGCTGTTATGCAAGTCGTGCAATTCATCTGGATATTCTAAGTCAACTTCAAATATATAACCTATTTCCGAATCGTCTGGTACATTCATAAAATTAACATCTTCCTCAGCCCAGGAGAAGTCGTGTGTAGGTAAATGTTGCGACATTGCCCAGCCATATAGATTGTTTGCGTCTAAATATATAATGTAACTACTAGGTAATTTTGAATCATAGTTTGATAAATACGCATTGTTAGCCTTAGCGTAGCGATGACTAATCATCGCAACACCTCCGCGAATTCCTTTTTCGATGAATAAGTGCATGTCTATATCAGTTAAAAGCTCCGATCGTACTTTTGTCATTTTGAGACATACTTGCCATGCCAAACCAGGAGCCGTATATGTATGACATGGATCAATTTTGTAGTAATTCTGGCATCGAGTTCTAAAGTTTTCAAATATGTCTGAAAGTAATAATACGTCTACGGTTACATACAAATCATGATAATCTCCTAATGTATGCATTTGAAATATATTCCATATCTAGTGAGCATATTCGTAGTCTTCTCTGGATACATTTTCATTTGTTAAACTGTTGAAAAAAGCTGATTGAGGAGGGAGCTGCGTTTCATAAAATTTAGAAAAGGAATCAAAATATTCATATGGATAGCAACCTTTTCTAGTTATAAATTGTGCGTTCCTTGCGAAATATTTATTGCAAAGATGAAATTGGCAAGGTTTTAAGTTTTGAGCAAGTTTCTCTAGAGAAGTGTTTAAAAATTGAAAAGAGTCAATAAAACGTAATGAGCTCAGAGTAAAAGAAATAAACTTTTCACTCTTTTCGGGAATGCATTGAATTCTCTTTTCTTTAAATTTACATATTCCTTGAATTAAAAAGTGTCCATCATAATTTCGCAAATTATGAATTACGACAGGAATGTAATTTGCTAATTTAAAATTCAAATTGCACCTGTTGTGTGCTGCTCCTCTGTAAGCTCCAGTTAGATGATCGTGGTCCCTTACAGCATCTCCATTGAGAGGATTTTCACAGATGCTGCTCTTAGTGTAGAAGATTTAAAATTTTCTTCATCCGTCATAGAAAAGACCATAGGCTTGACAAAACGCAAGGTATCAAGAATTGATTTTCCTTCATCTCTAAGAGCTTTGTAAGAAATTGATCTATGGCCTTTTTTCCTCTAAAAACTGTAGGATGTTTGACCATCGTTCCATCTGGTCCTACAATAACATATGCAAAACCACATGGAACATGCTTTGCTGTGGATTCAGTTGATGAAATATTAGGGTCTTGTTCACAAGAATTTATCTTTTCTAGGATACATTCCAGGTCGGCGTATATCACATATGGCACGGGTAGTTTGAATTTATGATTGCTAAATTCCAGCCATTTTTCCTCTTGTGTTGGCATTTTTATTTTTTGTACATTATGATTTTGACAGTCTTCTTGATGCTGATTCAATAATTCTTCATTGTTAAATCGAAGAAGGCAATAATCGCAAAAAAAAAACACTTTATGTTCATGACTAGTTAAATGATTTAGTAAGCTGCTCATATATTAGTTATTAAAGTATAATGTTTCTTGCTTCCTTGAGATATTAGTAATAAGTTTATATGTGTTTGTTTCTTCTTGTTGACGTAGTAATTCTTAGAGGAAATATTTCTCTTTCAAAGCCAAAAACATTTATTGATATATTATTATTTCGTTCAAATTTATCTATTTGCGATATGGGTGTAGGAAAATCAATACCCTTACAATTAATTTCTTTTTCGAAAGAAAGGTAATTACTAATTCGTTCGGCATGAATGTTCACTGGATGAAGAGCGGCTAAAACGCACCATAAAAAAACATTTTTCATCGCTGTTTTTTATATTTATCACAGCTTTTTTCTTCGTTATAGTTTTTGGTAAGGGTATGTATGAAGAGGCTGCTAATGGTTGATAGGCTCACGTTTTTACTTCCAAATGTAGAATTTCATCTAAAATCCATCCACTTCCTCTTCCCTCGAATTCTTCACATGATGATAATATTTTTAAAAAAACTTTTGTTACTTTTTTTTCAGGTGATTCATTTAGGAGACTTATTTCACAAATTGATCGAAAATGCGATTCACATTTTTCTTCTTCGATTTCTGCAGTTTTTCTAACAAAACGAACCTTGACGCAAACGTACCACTTGATCCCTTTCTTTTCCTTGGATTTATTTTCAACTATTCTTATAACTTCTTCTTTAGAATTCTGGAAGAAGCCATTTAAATTTTTTATAAAGTTCAAATCGGTTGAAATGGTATATGTTTCAAACGTATTCAAGCAAGTACGACTTTTGGTGTTATCTCTTCTGTCTTTAGCAGCAGGAGCTTGATATCCCGATGGTCCAGGTTGAGGAGAAGAATTAAATCTTTTTCGTTTGTTTTCTAAGATCTTCGCTCTAGATACTTCATGCAACTTTAGATGACGTTTAAGGCTATCGGATCTGGCAAAGTTTTTATTGCAATAGTTGCATCTGTTTTCATCAGTTCCATGCACATTCTTTTTGTGTCTTTTAAAGTTCTTCTTATGTTTAAAAAACTTATTACAATCAGAACAAGAAAATATTTTATCTTCAGAGTGACATCATCTTCGAACAGAGAATCTAATTGAGATGATGTTAAATCTCCAAAGTCACTTGTTGCAAAAATTTGGGTATTAAGAGGAAAATCAAAATTTCGAAAAATTCTTCAACAGACTGCATTTTAAGGCATCAGCTAGTAAAGTAACGAGAAATGGAAAAATCTGTAATATATAGTATAAAGCAATAAACGTGGACCAATAGAAAATCGACGCTCATCTTATAACTACGTATGCATGTAGCGGAAGTAGATCTCATATACTAATAAGATTCCAAGAAGAATGCTGTTTGCGACTTTCTGTCTCCGAGAAGGAATGATAACAAACAAGAAAGTATAACACGCTGTGACGTCTTCCATTCACACTAAGTTTTATGGTTTCAATCAGATGTTAAGTGAGAAGTGCACGGAGCCATGGGGTCATTGTTTATTGTTTGACCTCGGGCAAGCGTCGCCATCCAGACTGCCCGTTATAATGGTGAAAAGATAATCTGCATCCATTGTCAATAGGAGAAGCCTATATGAGAAGAACACGGTCGCCTTGACCGGTGTTCCATGTTATGGATATTCATGTACAAAGGTCGTTTACTCATTCCTTTCCCTCTAAGATATTATAGATTACCACTTCTGGATAATTCTATCATGACCTTGGCAAGTAAAAACATGTATTTTATATATATCCTCGAAATTATTACATGACGTATAAAATGAAGAAATTCATAGCTTTAAATAGTATAGAATGATATTAAATTTTTAGCCATAGGAATCTTACAATTCAACTTTATTCTAAGTATTTTCGCTTAAAGTTTGATAATATGTGAGTAAACTAAATGTATGGTAACAGGTTTTCGTAGGTGAGTTGTTAGGATCGTACCTTCTAACATTCATAAACGAAGACTTTTGGGGTTCGAAACTCAACTTAAAAATAAGTCTAATTTTACACATAGAAATTAAAACCAATTATAGTTGGCACCACTCATAAATGTACTTTTTTTTAAAAAAATTAGTTTTGAAGTAACGAAAAACATTTATTGAAACGAAAATAGCTCTGACTAACATTAAGTTTTATTTTTCCAAAAAAAGTTTTGTCTCCCTTCATCAAGACTAAAATTTGCATCGAATCCTACGATCAAGTTGAACAGTATATTCATTTTAATTAATTAATTCATTTCATTAAGTAAAAATACGAATCGCTTATCATTAAAAACATATTCGTGTTCTCAAACCAATCATACTGATAGAGAAGACCCCTTACTAATACGAGAAAGGATTGGAATGATTCATCTTCTCATAAAAAATGTTTATTTCTTGTCATTATTGTTTGCACTAAAGTAAAAAATAGAAAATATTATTGAAGTCTTATTTTAAAAATTATATATTAATTGAAAAATAAACAGACTATTCAATGAATTTCCAGCATTTCAAATTTTCATAACGCATGCGAAGAATGTTTTTCAGATAAGGATGCCCATTCTCACCCTTTCCTTATCTCTTCTGCCCTCAAGGGGTCAGCCACGCTCCACTTGTCCTAGAACCGGCATTTTATATCTACTCGTAAGTACTGAAATCTGTTCAGTCTGACGTACATGAAACACCATAGTTTTTTTTTTAAAAAAAAATGCTTTTATAGTTAATCGTACTAAAAAGTAAAAAATAAATCTTAATATAAGAATGGGTTCAGTCCTAGGAGAGCCCACACCCTTGGAGCAAATTATTTTGGTTGGCGATAATTGCACCATCTTGGTAACTCTACTTTGATACATTATGTATGGTAAACCTAACTATTTCTGGAATTTTTGTATTTTATCAGCAGGCATATCGAATTGCGTCATTTTGTTGTTGGGCCCCGGGCTGGAAGTATGACACGTGTGTGAGTGGATATACCTTTGAATTTTGTACTTTGTTGAATGCGAAATGTAAGAAAAAATTGATTGAATGGTGTATGAAGGAAGGATTGATTGCTTTGAATTATGAATGTTCTAAATGTAATGAGCGAATGGGATTATACGAACGAAAGAGTGATATTTTGGATGGATTTGAACGGAGATTTTGAATGGGTATGTTCGACCATTACCTCGCAGAATATTTATGGCCGCGCTCCCACGATTATTCTCTTAACGATGAAGCCTTCAAGTCTTTTTGTTAAAATCCGCTGTCATGCTGTACCCTCCACTTGGAAAAGATCAGCAGTAAGAAAGTAAGTGCTGTTTTTTTTCATCTTAAATACGTTTGATTAATTTTTGTATTGTTTACATATATTTTGATTACGATCCACCTTGTACCGCTATATTCACTTGCCGCCATCTCATTCTGGCTTGGCGCTTTTTTGGTTTGTCACCAAGGGTGTGGGCTCTCCTAGGACTGAACCTAAGAACAAAGTGATTAACGAGAAAATTAATGCCATTGTGGTAAAAGGGTGGGGGACCCTTGTACTACATTTTTACACTAACTTTGTATTACACAATAGAACTATTAAGAAATTATAACAATTGATATCAAGCACGCCACGCTTTTAAATGCAGTTATTATTTTTCCATTTTCCCCACATTCCAATTTCCATAGTTTTTCCTGGCATTTCTAAATACCTTGTGTTCTGTTTTTTTTTAAATCCTGGCACCCATATTTTTCTAATTGGTTTTCTTCAAAAAAGTACTTACACTTTTTGCTTCATAATGTAATTCCTCTTTTGTCAGGAATAAGCCTTTCTTTTAAACTATTTTCATGTCGAGTTCTTATTGCGAGACCATCATCTTAGATTGAAAACTATTGGATACCAAAATCTTATTTGCAGCAGTTTCAAAACCATGCCTAAAAGATATTTGGTGTGTAGTGTACTGATATATATATTGTTCCAATGTGTGGTATTTTTGAACAGTAGTTTTTATACATGTGAACTTCAAAAAAATACATGCCTTCATGTGTAATATTTAGAAAATCATACTTTTTAAACCTGTTATCGTGTTTCCAGATGATGAATGCATTATTCTTAATTTGCATTAATTTCATTTCTACTAGTAAGCAAATAATTCAATATATATTACATTAAAACAATGGAGTTGACTATAGTATCGATTGTATAGTGTTTATAAAAAATAACTTATAGATGAAGGTATGTTGTTTCAAAAATCTCACTTATATTCTTGTTTATTTTTTGAATGTATGATATGCATGTGTCCAATTTCCAGAATAAATATTTCAAAACTATGATTTTGGTTTGTTTTATTTTTCTTGTTTACAGTGAATCATTGAGAAAAAAAAAGAGGCATTGAAAATAAAATGCTGTATATTGGATTATGGTTCTACTGTTTTAGTTGTTTTTACATTCTTCTAAGGACTGAAAATTTTTTAAGTATTTTAATTTTTGATTAAAAAACATTAACTTAAAAACTATAATATTTGTTTTCTTTGGTGATAGGAGAGTATAAAATCAGTTGATATGAATAAAAAAACTAGCTTAATTTGTAATATATATTGCAATGGATTTTTCTATATTTCCATCTAGATGAATGTGTTTCTATTTAAACAAAACAATTCATAAAAAAGTACTTACACACCTGGGCCTAATGAGTGTTATTTTAGTCAAAAGGCTTTTTCTTCATTACATAATATGTAAAGAACTATTTCTTTCTTACTTTGTTTTGAAATTTTTACTATATAAAATCTGTTATTCATCCTAATGTTTCCAAGATATTTCTAATAACTTATTATTGAAAGACTGAATTTAAATAAAAGCTAATTTTCTGCTTGTATAGGATTTTAAAGAAACAATATAATTCTTTTAGAAACATAAATATAGCTTATAATAAACCAAATTGCTTCTGGAACTAGTTCAAATGCTTACAAATTTGTTTAACTATTTCATCGAATCTATTTTTGTTATTTTCAAAGATTTAAATCTGATGTATAAGTTCAAAGACAAAGTTTTTGATCAAATAATTGTTGTATTTTTTTTCTTAAAGTAAAATTTTTGTTGCATTGGCGACAGCATATAAAATTAAGTACATGGTTGCTAATTCAACGCGTACGAGACAAGGCGAATTATCTTGAACGTTGGAATTTTTGCGATGATACTAAAGTACCTTTTTGTAACACAATAAATGCAAAAGGGATTTAGATTTTTGAAGTTAAGTGGTAAAAACTTCATATATAAAATGTAAATTAAATAATATATAAGATGGAAAAAATGAAATTTACCGACTTAAGTATTGCATATTTAGATCCCTTTAAATTTGATTTGATGTATATTTTTATGTTAAAAATTCGTATTGGATACAACAGTATCGAAAATAAATAACATACAAACTCATATTTGACCCATAAATACTCATAAATAAGTGCATTACACACTCATCTAGCTGTTATATTCTCAAATTTGATCCAGTAACAGGTTCAAAAATGAGTATGCGATGTTTACAATTTTGAGTACGTAGTCGTTGCCAAAGATGAGAATGGGCTTTTCTCAAATTTGAGTATGTTTGCATCGGAGCTATTTTGAGTATGTGACGGATTCAAAAGTGAGTATTTTGTATACCGTTCTGAATACCGGTTTTTCGCAGTGTATCATTTTATGCAGGAATTCAGAAAATGCGCTACGTAAAATATCGTGTGCAGTTCTTACGATATTCCTGTTCAAGAAAATATAGGTGATCACAATACCCAAAAGGGTCATGGTCATGACTTCGTGGTCGGCGTGGTGATGTTTAAGTCATGGTTTCGAGTTCTGGTACCACTGAAAACCCTCTATAAAGAGAGCTGAGGCTCAAAGTCCTTATGTGCTACGTTGTGTTAAAGGCTATTGACATTCGATCATAAGGTCAATTCGATCATTTTTGAAAGATTACATTAACATTGCTATTTTCGTATTTAAAAATTTCTATAATTTAGGCGACGACTATTTTAAACTGTCGCCGTATTTTTACAGCATTTCCCTGCTCTTTTTTTTCTTCTCACGTCTTGTCTTCACGGATAACGACATGGAACTCCCCACTGACCAGGCCACGATTATGGACTATGCACAATCGGTATGATTATCCTCCACCCCACAAGTTTCGCACTGCTACTTTCTACAACTCTGCAATGCAGACATCCGAAAGTACACCATTATGCACACTGGAGTGACGCACACCTTAAACTCTATCGCACCCTACATGGAAGAGGAAGGCCTTGAGATGCAAGAACTGATCCAGAGACAGACATACTTTAAAGAACGACTTGACGCAGCGGTAAGTGAATTCAACACTCTACCTCGCTGTAATACTTCTGGCTGCTCAATACATAGAAACCCCTCTAACTCGCCAACCAAAGTCAATTCTTCAGAATTTCCTGAATTATCTAAAGTTAATCCCATTAAAAGGAAGGAAAGCGTAGATGAATTCATCTCGCCTCATTCGAGACAAACTGTCAAACCTTTACTTGAAATTCCGAAATTTAACCTAGAAACTCAAAATAATTTTGCAAGTCTTAAAGAAACTACAGATATAGCAGGAACCTCTAACACCACTCAAAACAATCCACAAATCACAATCAATGACACTAATGAATCCACGTCCTATAAACTCCCACCACCGGTCTTGCTGAAAATAGAAAACATTTCATGGAACTCTTAAAAGCTCTAAATGATGCCACCCCCACTCCACGAAGTAAAAAGTCTGGAGAATACATTAAGCTATACGCAAACACTTATGAAGAACACAGATTGTGTTAAACCACGTTTTGGAGCAACTTAAATACCAATACATTGTAATGAAACCAAAAGATCAACGACCAATAAAAATTGTAAGCAAAGGACTACCGAAGGACACCAACACTGATGACATTAAAACAATCTTATAGAACTCGGATTCACTATAGATAAAGTCACCCAAATCATAGGAAGAATTACTAAGCAGACATTTCCAGTTTTCTTAGTAACTTTGCCAAGGAATCCAGATAATTTAAAAAATTTCCACATCACCAAACTCTACTACTTAACAATCAGAATTGAAGGCTATTTGGCAAAGGGGTGACCCAATGCTACTCGTGCAAAGAATTCCCCCACACCGCGGAAAATTGTCACATCACACCTTGCTGCCTGAAGTGTCGAGAGGCACACCAGACACGCGACTGCGTTATCAAACGAGTCGAAAAAACATGTTACATTAACTGCCATGTGTATGGACATATGACCCATTACTCCAAATACCCACTCTTTCATAAACATCGTAAAGGTTCCAAAACTACAACCAACAATTATTCCACTGTAGTAGATAGTATCATTCACCCAAAAACCACTTATGCACAAGCCACCTCAAACAAAAACATAGTTGCTAATAAAAATGCTCAACAGATAGCTACACTAAAAAGAGGAAATCCTGCTACATATCAGCAAAACAAGGCCAATCGAATAATTGTTAACCCCCCAATTATACAAAATTTTAATCCGGAGGATAATTTTCCACAGGCTATTATTTGTAAACCCTTCAACACACGATACAAGCTTTAACTGTCTTAACTTTCTTTTAATAATCCCCCCAGCTCAACCTAAAAAAACCTGAAAATAAAAAAAAAGAATTATAAGCCCTCTCTAAAAGAGGCAATCCTCGATAAAGACGATGATTAATCACAATTTGATTGGCCTATTAAGCAAACGGCATATTAAATAAAATAATGGAATTTAAAATTTTCTCGTGGAGAAGTACTGTCTCTATTTAATTCTCATACAGGAAACACTTCTGAGACCCACACACAACATCAGAATACGTAACTACACCTGTTATCGAAACGACCGCATCACGGACAGAAATGCACGCGGTGGTACTTTAATTCTTATTAAATGTAGTATTCCTCATTTTAACATACCCACACGCGCTCTCCAGCACATCGAAGCTACTATAGTAGTTTTAACCCCACCTAACTTAAATCCCATCTCCATTATTTCAGTTTATGTTCCTCCTAGTTCGGACGAGAGACTTTTTACTCTCGACTTTGAACACCTTCAGACCAACAGCAATTGTGTGATCTTTGGTGATCTTAACGATACACACAATGAGTGGAACTTCTCAATTAATTTTACTCGTGGAAAGCATTTAAAAACCTTTGCTGATTTGCTCGACTTAAATATTGCATATCCTGAACCCCCCACTCGTTTCGGCTATAACTCCTCTAACACCCTCGTTATTGCTATCAATAATAACTTTCATTTCCCATAATTCTAGAGCAGTTACCACCCTTTGGTCAACTTTTAGTAATAATCTTGATCGTTCTATCCGGCTGTCTGACTTCTCGGGCATCCGATACCCAAATATGCTGGAATCTAAAATTTCCCTTTTTACTCCCGCCGTTCGCTCCGCCCACCTTCACAAGCCTCAAAACCAATAAAAAACAAGCAACACTGTTTCACTCCAAATCACATCTAAGACTTAATCTATCTCAAAAATAAAGCTAAAAGAAAATACAATAAAACTTTAAATCCAATACATAAAGCAAATTATTATAAGACTACAAGAACAACTTAAAAAAGCACTCAAAAAACATTCACAGAGCTCTTGGACTAAAAAATTAGAAGCTCTTAACACAACCGACAATAGCCTATGACAGTGCCAAAAATTTTTTCGGTAAACACGCTCTAAAATTCCTAGTCTTAATAGTTCTTCTGGCATCGCAAATAGTGATGTGAACAGAAAGGCAATCTACTTACTCTAACACTTAAAAATAATTTCATAGAAAACAAAAGACCAGATGATAAAATTTACCCTATATATATATTGTTGATAACATTACGAACACTTCAGAAAACTTTCTCTCCCACCCACCTTCCGTGGCCGCAGTAGCCGAGTGGTATAGGTATCGGACCGTGGCTTGCCTTGTCACGGGTTCGAGCCCAATACCACTAAAGACCCGCCGTGTAGGGCAGCGATGCACGTTAAATCTGTCGAGAGCTGAAACGTCCTCCCGTTGGTGTGGTGTGGTAGTTAGGAGAGGGGGGTGCCAGCTCAGGTGTCGTCCACGTCACTTGACCATGGTTCAAAATTACGTGGTCCGTCGCCAAAAGCCCTCGTGTAGCTGAACAGTGTGACGTTAAAATTCAATCAATCAATCAACCCACCCACCTTCCCTTCCCATTGCTCCTACTAACCCATACGAAATCACTGATTTTGTCAGATGGCTCCCCAATAGCAAAGCGCCAGGAAGCGATAATATTACCAATAAAATTGTTAAAAAAATTTTTTCCACTTAAAATTATTCTCATTCTAACATATTTAGTTAATAAAATTTTAAAAAATTCTCAGACATTTTCCAAATAACTGGAAAATTGCAATAGATTTTCCGATTAAAAATCCTGGCAAAAATAGTCATCATCCCGATAATTACAGACCAATTTCCCTTTTAAACATTTTAAGTAAAATAACAGAACATGTAATTCTTAATAGACTATATACTTTTACTAATGATAACAACTTCATTAATCCAAATCAATATGGGTTCATCAGGCATATTTCTACCTATCACCCGCTGCTCAGACTGACTGAAAAAATATCTTCTGGATTTCAGAGAGGCAGATCCTCTGGGGCTGTTTTTCTAGACATTCAGAAGGCTTTGGACAGGGTCTGGGTCAGAGGACTCATCTACCAACTTATAACTAACAATTTTCCACCTGCTTTAATTCATCTCATTAATTCTTTTTTATTTAACAGATCCTTCAAAGTAAGAGTGAATAATACTCTTTCTTCTTCTTTTAATATCAAAAGTGGTATGCCCCAGGGTAGTTTAGAAGCTGTTCTTGCTTAAATATAGATTTTACCGTCGAATCTTTTGAAATGTCAATAAGTTGTGTAAGGTGTCCCTCTCGGGTGCTCTTATCCTTGATTATCAGCGTGAGCTAGAGGTGTAGGAATAACGGAAGAACTAGAAACAGACATGATCTTAATATGACTTTATTAAGATTTTTAACTTAATCGTCTAAAAATTAGTTAATAATGATATATGTGAGAGAATCTACGGTGGCTAAACACACAATATATATAATGCTGAAATAACGTAACCCGGACCACTATCAATACTAACTCGCCTAAGCTCTATTCCTAGGCTGTCACAGATCCGAATATTAAATAGTCACTCCTACCTTTAATATGGTTTGAAGTAGCGATCACAATAATCCTAGATGAAGTTGCGTATTTACTGGAGTGCAATGATATGCACCTTGACTTAAGGACTCTCTATCACGTATAATTTCTGTTTGCTATCACTTAATGTTTTCCAAAACCTCTTCACGCTTGAATCACGGATTATCTTTACATTACTCAAATTGCCACCCAACTTACTCTAACTTCTGATATTTAAATGCTTCTTAATTTGTATCTTTCCTTCTCGTTTCACTTCTTGGATTTGGTTGGGAAAGAGTTGGCATTAATTCTGGCCCCAAAGAACTTAAAGGACATGTTAAAGAAAAGACGCGTGAGCCCGTCACAGTTGTTCCTTCTCCTTCATCATAGGTGTTTTTTATCCACAAATGAAAAAAAAGGTGCATTTTCCATTATAAAAAGATTCAGTTGTGCAAAAACAATTTATTAACGTGAATAAAATTGTTTTGTTGGTCCCGGTAGAGTAAAAAATGGAATATTTTCACAATCTAGTATTTAGTACAAAGAAAGAGGAAGACGATTTATAATATTCTTTTATGATGGTATAATAAATGTTTATAAAAGTACTAACTGACCCTGCCACATGCTGTTGTGGCTTTGTTTTAAAATGTTGATTTAGTCTTATTCTAAGCCATTCAATGCAGTCAAATTAATCTTCGCTTGCAATTTCAGAGTTGAAATTGAGCATAAAACTATATGTTTTAAATTTTGCATTTTATTCTTTTCCTATTTGAGTATAGTATAATACATGAAATGCTTATGAAGTTGTTAAATAACAACATAAGAATATTTAATTTTATAAATGAGGTGATTATATATATATATATATATATATTGTAACGTCTTATTCGTCTTTTCTTTAACAAGTTCTTTGGGCCAGAATTAATGGCAACTCTTTTCCAACCAAATCCAGCTCTTGCGCCATAAAACCCCACATTCACTCACTCACTCACTCCAACCAAATCCAAGAAATGAGATGTGAATAAGAGATGCAAATAAACAGACTTTAAATATCTGATCTTAGAGTAAGCGGGATGGTAATGTAAAGGAATGTTAGACAATTGATGTGCGTTGTGGCAGTTGATGATTATTACAGTTAGTGTTTCAAGATTGAATAAGTTGTGCTTGACGTGGATACATATATTGGTGCTCGACTGGAAAGTAGTTGTAAAGCTGCATCCCATTGCAGATAAAGACAAGTGCTATTACGAGATATAATAAGGTAGGATTGATTACTTAATATTAGAATCGAGGATTAGGTGTTTCGCTTATTGAGATTGGTCTGAATTAGATTAGATCTTATAATAAATATATATATTGCGTGTTGTGTCATCGTAGATTCTCTCATATTAATTATTATAATTGAATTTGTTAAAGATTTAAGTTGAATATCTTAATAAAGTCATATTAAGATAATGTTTGATCCGAGTTCTTTCGCTAACCCTACACCTCTAGCTCACGCTGATACTTCGAGGGATGTACTTCCAAGGGGAGGTACATCACAATATATAACGTTGATTTTTATCAATTTTTAATACTATTTTTATCATTTTAAAGTATAACATTCAATAAGTTTAATATAACTAATCGCTAAACGATGCACAATATTTTTTGGTAACCCGTCTTTTGCTAACTCAAATAGTAGATTCGACGATTTCCCCACACGTGAGCATGCAACATATAGTTGCCCATTCGAGTAACATGGATTTTCTTAGTCTTAGCTTCAAATAGACATTGTTTGGCTTTGAGATTTGTTTATGGACATAGCGAAAACCAAACAAATCGGAAATCGAAGCTTTTTGAATGGTATTGGTGATTCTGACGATATCAGGGGAAACCTGTGACAAACAGGACAATTTCTCCTTTAAACTGTACTGTCAAAGTGTTAGTTTCAAGAAGTTTTTTTCTCCAGTAACTCTTTTGATGAATAAACATGTACCGTTGCATAATCTAGGTGGATTTCAGTTACGCATCAAAATAACCAGTGAACCAATCTTCAACCGAAGATTGTGTGGCGGCATTCTTGTTATATCCAGATAATTCAAAAACTCAGCTGTAAAATTACGGTCTGGTTTTCATCAACAATAGTGTCGATTGTTTTAAAAAGCAGTGGACCACCAGGCGACAACTCTGTGTATCTGGAAGTTTTTTTCATTAATACGAGCATTTTTTCTGATTAAGTAACAGGACTACAAAGCCAATATTATCTAGATAATTATACAGTATGTCCGGGAAGAGAGATGCTCTCAATCACAGTTCCTTTTTTGTCTCAACAACAGTATTGGAATTGTCTGGCGATTTGATGCATTATGCATTGGGATACAGTTCTACTTCACCGTTTCCAATATCTAGCAGTTGATTAGAAAATACTTGCTTCTTTTGATTAACTTGCAATTGTTCTCTCGTGCTTATGATCAATCGAAGTGTTTCGACGCTCCGCCATAAAAGCGATTGTTTTAGACATGATTTCGTGAGCAAAAGTAGTGCAAGAGGAATGACTGGCAATGTCTGTCGAAAATCACCAGACAGTACAAGGACAGCATCACCGAATATTTTTTTGTTCCCACTTAAGTCTTGAAAAGTTCTGTAAAAAACCTCGAGTGAATGTTTATGGGATATTGTACAATCATCTGATTATGATTGAAGTCCTTTACAATACCGTAGCCAATCTGCTATTTTTTCAATGCCTGGTTTCTTAAGAATTTCAGCTTGAATGCGAAATGTGCTGTTTGTCCATCATCTAACAAAGTGACAAAAATGCCTGAAAATGCCATGGCCAATTCAATTTCCGATTTCAATCGTATTTTTGCAAGGCTGTGCCTGCAAGTTTAGTTGCTATAGGAAATGAAAATCCGGACGCGGGATTTGATCACAAAGCCGTTCTACCTCATTCCGGCAATATCCAGCCAAGTTAGGGAAGTTTCTGAAATCCGAATCCAGATTCTCGTCCCCCACCCCGAGATGCACCCGGTGACACCCAAACATGGAGCTTCTTTTTGAATCCAACTTTGCGCAAATGGCTTAAAACTGTTTTATGGTCGATCTTTAGCTCCTGTGCGATGCTACGACTACTAACATGTCGGTTAACTTCGATTATATCTGTAATTTTATCGACCTTTTCGACGACGGGCCTGTCTGTGCGAGGTGCATCTTTAACATCAAAAATACCTGAAGGGAATCAACGAAACCAAAATTGCACGTAATTAGCTGTTACAGTATCGGGACCATAAACACCATTCGCAATTTCAGCCACCTGACTTGAATTTTCGCCTTTATCAAAGAAAAATTGTAAAAAGAACCGAATTTTCTCTTTGTTGATTTCCATTTCCAACATCCTGTAACTCACAATGGAATGAACCAAACAAAATAAAGCAAAATAATTTTTTTAGTGTGAAATGTCACCTTGACAACGAGCATAAATTTGAAATGGTTTGATTGATACTTCTCGAGATATCGACATTACAGCCATCTGCCAAAAAAATAATGTGGATTTCTTTTACCCCAACCTAATATTTTTCTTTCGTTTATAAAATAAATCATCCATTTTAGAAGTTTAATAAAATTAAAAACTATGTATATTTGCGTTTAAAAAATTAAAACACCGTTTAAATATTTAGAAAATTAACTAGTGTTTTTTTAAAGTTTATTCAGCAGATTATTTTTTGTGAATGTTTTATTTTCTAATTTAAAAATAAAAATAAACTAGTAATAAAAATCAATATTTTAATTATAGTTCTAAAAGGAAAAACTACAATGAGCAGCAAATATATGTTCATATGGCAATGCCCCACATATTTCTTTTCACATAAAAAAGTTAAATAAAAATTTTACTACTTAAAAATTTTGTCACATATTTAACTAAAATGGATATATTTTGAATTAATTTTAATTCTTAATTTGGTACGTGTAAAATGTATTGCGCAAAAAGAAGTCATAGCATCTATTATATTAAAAATTTAGTCAAGAACTTGACCAGGTTATTGAAACGTTCAATGCTAGAAAATGCCAGACAGTAATTTTCAATAGAAAAAAAAGGCAAACTTAGATACAGAGGCTTTAAAATCGCGATTCTGCCATATTTATTCGAATCTAAGCCGCACTTTTTTCCCGATGTTTATGTTACTAAAAATCGGGTGCAGCTTAGAATCAAAGACGGAAAAATTCATCGCAGTGGGGAATTGCACAAGATACTGTCGGATAGAAAAAATACAGGCTCTCGTTTACTTTTAAAAGTTATATTTAAAAGGCCCTTCTCCTAACTACCACTCCAACGGTGGGACCATTTGAGCTCTCGACAGATTTAACGTGCATCGCTCCCCTACACGGCGGGTCTTCAGCGGAACCAGGCTCGAACTCATGACACGCCAGTCACTGGTCAGTTACGTTGACCATTAGGCTACCACAGACACGTCTTACTTTGTAAATTTATAATATATCAATAACATTTTTTACTTTATTTTTAATTTTTTTCACAATAATGTGCTTAGAATTTGGGTGCGGCTTAGAAACTCAACATAATTAATTGAGAAAATAGGTTTCTGCTAATTAAATTAAAAAAACAAGATTTGGTTAATATTTGTTCCAATATTTTATGGTAAAGTCTTACGTTAAATATAAAATCTATTCGATGGGAAAAATTCTTTTTTGGTTAAAAGAAAATAATAATAATAGTAATTGTATTACAATAATTAGATTAAAATTTTAATTTGTGAGCTTCAAGGAGTAGTAATTTGTGTTCTTTAGTTAATTCACAACTTTCGGTCAAGTATAAAATAAGTATATTTTCAATTCTGCATTCAGTCGCTTCACAGAATTTAATTATATTTTTATAGACATTTCTACAATAGCAAATAAAAGAAAAAAATTCTAAGCAGCATAATTATAAATTATCTATATAAAGGAATTTTTTTAAAGCACACATGCATAAAATATTTAAAGCATTCCTAAATAGGAAAGTTCATTCGATTTGAGATGTTAAATCTCTGTACATCATAAATCTTTTCCCTTGTCCCCTATTTGTCACAATTTGCAAGTTACCATAATTTCAGCTGGCGATAGTATTTCAGAAAGATATTGCCAAAAATAAGTATTCGTAGACAAGAATAAATTCGCCTTTCAAACCGTGGTGACGCCATCAAAGTTTGAGATAGTCCGAACTACGCCAAAAATAATTCAGAATGAACTTAAAATTTAAACAAAGTTAATTAATAAAAGCATAAAACATAATTCTTGCTACACCAGTCAAAAGAGGAAAGCATGCTTTCTTATATACTATTTAATACTAATCGAAAAAATAATTTTTTTTTGTGTTAAAATATGTTTCACGTTTTCACCTCCTATACTTTAACATAGAAAATTCAAATTTCATTGTGCAATCATGCTGAAAACTGCGTATTTTTTTGAAAAATCAAAATTCAAAGAACACTATCCTTTATATATAAACAATTATTTTCTTCCTATCCCAAAATTTTTTTATTATTATTGGAATTTTTTTCTGCCCATAAATGTGCTTCCCGTTTGATCCCTATTCTTTAACATTGACCGAAAACAGCTTTAGAGTATCGTATTGTCATCCAAAACAATCGTGTGTATATAAATTTCAGTTCAACTGAATACTTTAACACGCGAGAAAAAAATCTTTTCAAGTTTTGACACAAGTCGCCAAAAATGATGCCAACGTGTTTGTATTTGTAATTCTTTAAATAATTAGTTTCAATCAATTAATTACAAATATATAATTCCTGAGGTTATTTTTAATCTTTATGAGCAATGGATTTTGCATCTTAGAGGGCTAAGTACAGCGTTAATTAAATGCTACCTGTTAAATTTTTCGTAGTCCCCGCGCGTAAGTTGTTTTTACTACAGTCTCATAAATGCTCATTCCACATTGTATAACCCAGATACAATAGATTTTAACACATGTAAAATCCCGATTTTCATTCCATATATCATAAAAACCCGGATGCAAAAATGCACACCAAAGCTTTTACTTAAAAAAAAGCAGTCCAGAGAAAATCAAACAATCTCCGCAGAGCTTTCCTTCCCTAAAATTCTAAACACTCTTTCACACCGAACGTATCCTTTTCCAGAACACCTTTTCAAAACCAGAACGCGTGCGAGTTCCCACTTTCACATATCAATCAGTCAGTCAAGACAATTAAACAACAAGGTTCGGCCACTATTAGCCGATGCGGATGACTAAACAATGTGTTTAGCAAAGGGCACTTTCCTAAGTCACACCAGGTGTATATCGCCTTCCTTTTGATTGTGGGTGTCTACAGAAGCAGAACCGAGAATCTTGAGCATGAAAAGAGGCAGGGTAGAGAAGTTGTAGGGCGAAACTTACGAGTAGCACTCTGTCATGGTTGTCATCACACAGTGGGCCGCTTTGTGGGCAGCGGATATAAATGACAGGGAGTCGATACGTCTCGTTAGTAGGTATTTGTGACCTTCCTAAAGGTAGTTTCAGTCCTAGCGATGAGAACCATTACAACCCTATTACGATTATGCGAGCTTATATTCGCTTGTTGGTGACCACCAAACCGAAAAACTGTGAACTCGACTTCAGTTGCCTCAAGAAAAGGCTACCCTGTTGTCAAACGAGCCGACAATACTTTGGACAAAGCTATCGACACTCCTGAGTTATTTAGAAGTTGCCGAAAAGTAACTTCTTTATAACTTACTCTTCTGTCAGCAGCTGTAGGTGCTGTGAGCTAAGATATATTACCTTTGAAGGGATACACATTTTCCCTTCATGTGAACGCTGTATTCTGACTTGATAAATGCTATCCTATTCAAATGTCTATTTCTTTTGTTTTTCTCTTTGATAATAAGGGTATTACTGCAGGTTTTGAATCAATGTAAAGGAAATAAAATATTAAAAAAGAAAACACTTATCACACACGTTATGATCGTACTGCTTGAAATCAGATGCGCGTGAGGTTTGATTTGTTGTTAAGAACATAGTTTCAATAGAGAACAAAATATATTCGCTTTATATGTATTTCATTGCTTCAATATACTTAATATAGTATATTATATACATGTAGTATAGTATCATAACTTAATATAGAAATAAATAATGCTTATACAATCAAATGTGTAACGTTGAATTACCTTCTTCCATTTAATTTAATTAACCCATTTAAATTAAGGGTGAGATTTATATCGTTCAATCAAAACATGATTAAAGAGATACATTTCAAAAATTCGTCTCCCTCATTATTGAAGTGAAAAATAAGTAAAAAGTAGAACAGAGAGAGAGAGAGAGAGAGAGATTTGAAATTCATTTTTAAATTTCTTTTTCAGAAAATGAGATATTATATTAAAAGTCCAGCAAAAAATAAATGAAATTTGTTTTCCAAAAACGTTGTGTTTTAGAAATAAAAATATAAGGCAGGGGCGTAGCTACCACCTTATCAGCTGTATCGTTGATACAGCACCCCCTAGCTACAGGGGCCCCAACATGTGTAAGGAAAAAATCGTAAAATATTAAGGAGGCCAAAAATGGGCCCCCAATAAATTTTTAATACATGGCCCCCCCACTCGGGACTAACTACTCCAGTGAACAAGAGCGTATCTGAATTGTTTGAGATAAATAAATAAAAAGAAAAATCACACACACACACACACACATTAGAAAAATACGCAATTGAAGCATAATGATCAGTTATAAGATTTATCTACTTATTTAGCCGCACAAAATTTCAATTTGCTTAACATGTAGTTAGCTCTATTATTCGTAATAATCAAAGAAAAAATATGAAAAAATGTGTATTTAATTTTACGTTTCAGAAAATAATTTAATCCAATATCCCTTTCCGGTATACCTCTATTTGGTTTGAAAAAAACCAAATGAACACATTTGTACACTGTATATCATCACTTTTTTATCAGCTTTTTCATTATTATTCATAAAAATTCATGTACAAAAAATTATACCATTATCCTCTTATGCTACAGCCTTTACAGAAGTCTGGCTGCAATTTGTAAAAAGAAATATAAGAGAAAATGCAATTTTTTCGGGAGCTACATATGTAAGAAAAAATTCAGTAGAGCCTCTTGTAGAAGAGAGCACGCTGTAATAACAAAAAAATTATTTTAAATGAAGAAAGAAATTACACGCTTTAAACCACGTCACAGTTTTTAGTTTGTTCATTTGAATAATAAATTCCTTTCCCGTCATTTGTTTAATAATATCATAATGCATTCTTCTTATTAAAAATGTAAGCAAAATTCTCTCCCATCAGCGTTTTGAAATAAACTTTTGGAAATGGATACCTTTATTTTGAATTTTATTTTAATTATGAGAAAGACACTTGAGCTTGCTCTTCTAATTTCCATTCCACGAAAAAAAGCCTTAGTTATATATTTAACGCACAACAAACTTATATTATTCCACTACAAAGATTTTCATGCATTTTGAGACGTCTCACGTATCTTTTCTTTAACAAGTCCTTTGGGTTCTGTGGGCCAGAATTAATGGCAATTTTTTTCCAACCAAATCCAAGAAGTGAAGTGTTAATAAAAGATGCAAATGAACAAACTTTTAAATATCGGATCCTAGAGTAAGCGAGATGGCAATGTAAGGTAATGTTTGACAATTGATGTTAGTTTGTGGCAGTTGATGGTTATTACAGTTCGTGGTTCAAGTCTGAATGAGTTTTGCGTGACGTGAATAGTGATCGAATAGAAGGAATCAGCCAAGTTGCATACCATTGCATACAAAGACAAGATTGATCGTTACTCCTAGCTGTAATAAAGTAGGATTGATTATTTAATATTAGAATCGGGATTTAGGCGGTTCGTTTATTGATAGTGGTCTGAATTAGATTAAGTCTTATTGTGTGTTGCGTATTTTTACCATCGTAGATTCTCTCATGTTAATTATTATAATTTAATTTGTTAAAGGTTTAAATTGAATATCTTAATAAAGTCATATTAAGATAATGTTTGATCCTAGTCCTTTCGCTAATCCTACACCTCTAGCTCACGCTGATACTTCGAGAGATGCACTTCCAAGGGGAGTAACATCACAGAGATTCACAATGCAACTAGGCTACTGCTTCATTAACCACAGTTATCCTCAAAAATTTAGTCCAGGGGTGGCCAATCCAAATTGACTTGTGGGCTGCTTCGGAAAAACTTTATAATCCCGTGGATCACATATAAAAATATATATCTTTATACAGAGTGTTCTTTTTCCAGGTATAGAAGTTTAAGTTGGCATTACTTTCCAAGATGGCGACCAATTTAACAGCTGTCAAGTGATTTATTCTCAGTTTGGTTTGGCAATTCATTATGAATAGACTCACGCCTGAACAACTCTTTCAAATTGTGCAATTTTATTTCGAAAATAATGGTCGATTTTCATAAGCGAATTTTGTTTACCGATGAAGCGCACTTCTGGTTGAATGGCTACGTCAACAAACAAAACTACCGTATTTGGAGTGAAGCTAATCCACAAATGTATGTCGAAACACCGTTACATCCAGAAAAACTGACTGTTTGGTGCACTTTATGGGCTGGTGGAATCATTGGTCCGTACTTCTTAAAAAACGATGAAGGCCACAACGTTACAGTCAACGGTGATCTGTATAGAGCCATGATTACTAACTTTTTCATTCCTGAATTGAACAATCATGATGTCCAGGAGCTGTGGTTCCAGCAAGACGGCGCAACATGCCACACAGCTCGTGCCACAATCGATTTATTGAAAGACACGTTTGGTGACCGCCTAATTTCACGTTTTGGACCTGTGAATTGGCCTCCAAGATCTTGTGATTCAACACCGCTAGACTATTTTCTGTGGGGGCTATGCGGTCATTGGTCTATGCGGATAAGCCACAAACGCTTGACCATTTGGAAGACAACATTCGCCGTGTTATTGCCGATATACGGCCACAAATGTTGGAAAAAAGTCATCGAAAATTGGACGTCCAGATTGGACGACATCCGAGCCAGCCGTGGCAGTCCTATGCCAGAAATCATATTTAAAATGTAATGCCCCAAGATTATCTTTCGAATAAAAAATTCATGTCAATCGAATAATACATCGTTGTTTTATTGCAATTTAAATTTCTATACCTCTAAAAATAACACCCTTTATTAGATTTGGACCCATTACAAACATTTATTGGAGTGAAAATTTAAACCAGAATGAATTATTATTAATATTTTCATTATTTTTCATGTATACAGACATAAATAATGTAGTAATAATATTGCAATGATCAAACATGCCAAGCTATAGCAATAAGCAGAGCAAAAAAGTTATAGGAATCAACCCGCGATGCTGTGTGTGTGTGGGGGGGGGGTGCAGCAATGCTATACTGCTTACTTCTAAGTTTGTATATAAACAGAAGCAACGTTATGAAACAGAAACATGGGATATATTGGTTACAAAACACTACACTAAAAACCAAAATATTGCACAATATAATCGTATATTGTAAAGTTGTAATGAATCTCGCGAGCTGTGCATGCGGCTGCGGGTTGGCCACTCCTGATTTAGTCATTATTGAATGAATAAAAACTAACTGTTAATTCCAGTGGAATAATTTTTTAAAGGAGCACTTCTGTGCATTTACTTAAAAAAGAACGTGAAAAGGTGGATTTTTTCTTAAATTTTGTGGAAGTAAATTTGTTATTATTTAATAAAGATCAGAGTTTGTGAGTTTTTTTAAATGGAAGTTCTCTTTTGTATAAAAAAATTATTTTAGAAATGTTTTTTTCCCTAAGCTATATATATACACTCCTAACTCAACAAAAGCATTTTCTTTCAATCGTCTTAAAATAACTTCTTTGAATTTTAGACAATAACAAGATAATATCAGACAAAAGAAAAGTAGAAGAAAATCGCAGTAAGAAAAAGAAAGAAAGGAAAAAAAAAGAAATATTCTTTTATAATAAAGCTCTTCTCATCAATACTAACGGCTTTGAAGCATTTTCTAAAAGCACGATCGTCTAATTTAGGATCATTCGCCCCTAGTATTAAATTAGTTCTATATTTTGATGCGAAATCCAATAACATTCACACTAAAGGACTATTTTCATTCCATTCTTTTATTCCACGATCATTGACGTAGTCAGTCCTGAATGGACCCTGAATCAAAATTCCTTATAGGTAAAATTCCTTATTGGGGGTTCCTTCAAATTTTAAGATTTTCCTCTTACATATGTTGGGGCCCCTGTAGCTTTGGGCCCCGTATCATTGATACGGTGGTAGCTATGGAAGGGGCGTAATCGGGAATATTAGCCCCCCCTGCAAAGTCGAGTTTTGGGTCCCAAGGATCCACTGGTGTAGCTAGTTTTGAGGGGGCGCTGTAACAAAAATTCCTTGTGGGCCTTTTTTCGGGCCTCTTAACATATAACGATTTTTTAATTACACATGTTGGGGTCCCTATATCTGGGGGGCGTATCATTAATACGGCTGATATGGGGGTAGCTACACTCCTGCAAGGATTTTACAAAGGATTGTAAATCCATAGATTTTTGGCCCCCTTGGAATCCTGCCCCCCCTAAATGCGGGGGTGTACTTTACACCACTGGCTACGTCCCTGTCTAAGATTGGTAGTTCTTACCGATTGTCTATTTTAAGGTTTTTGCTACTTCTTGTTATAATGATTTTTTACTCCCCTCTGAGATTCAATTTATTTATATTTAAGTGTAACAATATGCTCCTGCTACGATTGGGGGGAAATGATTCCGGAGAAGTCAATTAAACTCTACAAGCAACTTTTCTACAGAAAGAAACTAAAAATAATATATATATATATATATATATATATATATATATATATATATATATATATATATATATATATATATATATATATATATATATATATACATAACCTGTCCATTTTGGGACTATTTAAAATACACCGAAAGCTATGAAATTTTTCTTTGAAACTTCTTGAATAAAGTAAAATAAAAAAGATGATTTAAAAATGCTTTTTTTTCGAAATTTAAACTAATTTAATTTTTAAAAACAGATATACTTTTTGGAATCGTCATGCTCCTAGAATTCTCTGTGGTAGCCAAATGGTTATGGTCACGAACTCGTAGCCGGAATGTCGTAGATTCGAGTCCTGGAGTCACTGAAGACCCACCATTTAGAGGGGGTCCCTGCATGTTAAATCCGTCGAGCTTCCATGTTCTCCCCTTGGTGTGATAATTAGGAGAGTGCTCAGGTGTTGACCTCGTCTCTTGACCGAGATTCAATATTACAAAGTCCGTCGCTCATACCCTCGCGCGTGCTTCTTCATAATACGACGTTAATATAACTATCTCTCTACGAGATTTCCATATTATAAAAAAAATTACAATTGTTATTTAAAATGTGCATTATATGTATTATAGTAAATTGAATGCATCCTCAACTGTGTTACATGTAATTTATAAATTTTGAGAAGTTCAAAATCATTATTATATAATTATAAATCAGTACTTAAATAATATTTCTTTAACGGTAGATAAATTAACCAAAATATAATCGATAATTTCACTAAAGCACATTGATCTTCCTAAACATTAAAATATGTGTTTATACTTCAAATTATTTATATTTTTTTCTGTTTTTCATCTTGTATAATTGAAATTACTTTTTAGTAGGTTTAAACGTGTATATGATTTCAAGAAACTCTTTTAATTATTCAGATATGAATTATGTACTTTCCCAAGTTTATAAAAATAGAAAAAAAATGGAACATTACTATAGTAAAATGAATGCAATAAAGAAAAAATAGCGTAATGGGATAAACGCATTTCTTCTATTATATTGATTATTTTTATTCCTACGAGGGAATATTGCTTCCGAAGTAAAGAAAAATGAATTTGAAACGTTCAATGTATGAAATTTTCAACTATAGTATTATTCTTGAACTTTTTTCGACTATAAAAGTTTTCTCTCTTTTACGGCGCATTTCAAGAACTGAAACACGTTAGTTTGTAAAAAGAATATTATTTTATTTACAGTCAAGACATTATTCTATGAAGCTTTAGACTTCAGTTATTTTGTTAATACTAAAAGTAGTTAAAGACAAATTATTTAAATGAATTTTTACAGTCAGTTTAAGACTTTTTGTACATAAAATTTGTGCAAGAGTCACCGGCGTAGCTAGGCCTGAGTAGATCCTGTATCAAAATTCCTTTTGGACCCTTTTTGGAAAAGAAATAAAAGAAACTTATTTCAAAGTGTCAGAATGTTAACATATTTTTCGGGTCCTGTAACTTGGGGGCTCCGTATCGTTGGTAGCTACGCACTTGGCAAGAGTCTGACTTTTAGAGAGAGATTTTGTAACATTAAATTGAGGACCTTCCTAACTTAAAATGTTTTCATCTCGAGAACACCATCATTTAAAAATAATTTTTAAAGTAATTTTATGGCCAGGCTATGTATTGTGTTCCGCTTTCAATAATTTTTTATCATAGTAAATCTAATACAGGAATAAGATACAGTCAAACCTCTATTTAACGAAGCCGCTAAATAACGAAAAAAATTTCCTTATATGGAAAGTTCGTTATGTAAAAGTTCCTTTTTCAATATACTTTATAAACCACATAAAACAAATTTTAAATTCGTATATCTTAAAAAAGCAATTATTTTCGCACACTTTTTTGTAAATTAATATCTATCTTTTTTATATATCTTGCCGATCAAAAAAGGAAAAAGAAAAACTGCTGGGAAGGCCGAGTATAACATATTTTCAACATTAAGAAAATAAATTTATATTAAAATTAATGAATTTTTTAAGGACATTTTCAAATTTAAAGCATACATACAAGTAATTTTAAACATACACTATTTTATACTAGAAATTCTAAACTTGCATTACCACATGCACCCTTAAATTTAATTACTCATAAAATCTGTTAATTTTGTTGGAGTGTTTTTGTTTGAGAAAATGCTTTTTTCATAATACGTCTCACATCTTTGCAATGCACCAAAAATCCCTTCAGGCGTAATTTTCAGTGTCTTTTCTTAAATTTTTCTAGCCATCCATTGCTGCGTAGAAATTGATAATATCTCAATGTATTTGCAAATTAAAGAGATTTCTTTATTACGAAAGGTCCAGAGATCGGAACATTTTATCTCGCATTGTGTGTATCCACTTCAAAACTGCCTCGTCGACATCTTCATAGATACATGATCTTAAATATTTTGAACAAGAATTCGAAGAATCATATTTTTGTTACGTACCTCGAAAGTTGATAAGCTGTTTAGAGGAATACTAAATTTTGTAGCAATATTCTTTTTTGACGCCTTTATCCACTTCCTGAAGAATTAATTTTTTTGTTTGATGCTCAAGCCCTAACGTTTTGACATTTTCGAGCTATAAGAAACGAATTTACCAGAACGTCTGATCAACACTAGAAATGAACGAAGACTAGTTCAAGAGGACACGGGGACACTAGACAATTCCACAGAGGGTGAAAGCAGACATCGAACATGTTTCTAGTGAACTGGACAGTGGTGGGTAAAGGGTTGCACTTCTTGGATGAAACGCACAGAATTATATTGCTCTCGGCGAGTTAGGCTCCTAATAAAACCAGTTCAAGATTTATGAGCACCATAAAATGTGAGAAAAGAGAAAATGACTTAAAGTGGTCAAAAATGCTTTACAAAAAGGGAGAGAAAAAGTTCGTTATATAGAAAATGTCCTTCGCTATTGAGAGATTATTTTACGAAGGAAGTCGTGAAATGTGTTCTTGGTTCCAGGAAAAAATTCGCTATATAGAAAATTTCGCAATATAAAGAAAGGTTCTTAACATGGAGGTTCAACTGTATTTAATTTTTAGCTTTGTTTTGTAGTCATTTTAATTCACTTACGTGGTGAAACTTTTAAGTGTAGTTTACTTTGTTCATTTTGAATTCTTTAAAACTAGCTTAAAATGCATACTCATTGTTTCCCTGACAAGATTTTCTACAGTTGACTGGAGCCCTGCCATTATAAAAATTGTCTGTATTTGACTCACCAAACGATAGACTGAATATGATGGCAGTCACACGTCATTTCTCCCTGGAGCTGTAAAGTTTTGCAAAGTTATTTTGTCTTTTTTGTTTTTGCCTTCTTTCATTGATATTTTGAGAACAGATGAAAAAGTATTGTTTTTAAGGTTGTCATTTAGGAAGTGATCAGAATCAATGGCGCACTCAAGAGGGGATTGGACCCCTATAACCCTTGATTTTTTTTCGATTCCTTATGATTCTATGTATATAGTATGTAAAATTTAATTAAGTATTCGTTATTTATAATTAATTTTATTAATTAATGCTAATTATTTATTCAATAATTAATTAATGCTAATTATTTATTCAATAATTTATTTTCTTATTGTTTTTTGCTCCCAACAATCGACAAAATGGAAAGAATATGTTTAGTGGTGTATTGGAGCATGATACGAGAATGGTGGACTTTTGACTCTGGAATCCCCCCGTAGGGATTGCAATACCGGACAAAAAGTTCAATACCGGCATTCGGTACTTTTTAGATCTTAATACCGGGATACCGGTTTTAATACCAGTATTAGAAATTTTCGTCAAAGGTCCGGGTTCTATTCCCGAGCTGGGTAAGGTCGACTCAGCCTTTCATCCCTACTGTAGTGGATCGATAAAGGAGTACCAAGTTTGCTTGGGGACTTAATCATTGGAGGGTCTCGCTTCAGACTGACCACCTGATCGGTACATTTGCTCATGCACCTCAGCGCCCAATGGTCACGTATATTGGGATGAGCACGGTAGGCCCTGGTGCTTATGGGCAGTTGCGCCACTGAGTTTGAGTTTATTAGAAATTTTAGAAAAACATAGGCGTTTCTTTGTTTTATTTGCCAGTTTTATTAGAAAGTGTAAATAACACACAAAATAATTTGTAACTTATAAATTATAACAGTAAATTGTGATACCCCGTGGGCTGGGGGGTATCATCTCTTCATCATTCACGCGACCTATTTGAGGAAATGAAGGATTGACCACTAACATCTTACATAATTAAAATTAGTTTATTATGATCTTAGTTTATATTTGGCAAAACAACACTAGTCTAGGAGGCTTATGATCAGGAGTGATGTGACGCAAACTGTAATTCTAACAAATAGCGCAATAAACCACCGAATCTATATCTATAGATGATTTCCTAACTTACTAGAATCCGCTCGTCTTAAAGCTTAATCAAAATTATCTTACCGCTAGTCCACGGCGAACAGCTACAGTCCGTATATCGTCAATATATTCTTCGATCCAACGTGATCCGGCTAAGGGATAATCTTCTGCTCTCGGACCCACTTAGAAATCAACTCCATTGGCACTATTAGACCGACTCATAGAACTCTTAGAACTCCCTTAAATTCTTCTCATAGAACTTCACCTAGAGCTTCTCGAGAATACTAAAACTCCAATTTATATACTTACTAATCTACATAACCGCGTTCTCTTCTTGGGTTGGTTGGAAAGAATTGCCATTCTGGCCCCAAAAATATCCCAAGAGGATTATTAATAGAAGTACCGATAATGCACCGTCACAAAATAAATAATCACAAAAAAGATAAGGAAACATCTTATTTATTTAATCACGAAAAGTGTAACTATCACTATTCGATCTGTGGTACTATTATAAATTTTTGAGATGTGATCTTAAAAAGTACAATGCATCAATTGTATTGTCATTAAGCCTGGAACGTAATTTTGTGAAAAATTGCCTGCTGTCAAAAACGCTCTTTCGGCATCTATGCTAATTGCTAATACTGTTAGCAGTGCGCTATGTGCTTTTTCCAAGTATTTACTGCTAAATCCCTCATCTTTTCAAATAAATCGATTTCTCTTCGGATGGTTTTTTGGATATAGCTGATTTCTGTATTGCATTTTGTTTGTGGAAATTTTTTTAGTTATTTCTAATTCTCTAATTTTTGTTCAAGAGACAATTCCTTTTCACTTTCGACATTAGTGTCATCATCACCATCTTCGATAACTGTACCGAATTCTTCTGAATGTGGACAGGTTTGTTGGTAAAATATTTTACGAAAATTGATTATATAAACTTTTTTGATCAAATTTGACTTGGTTAATGTCTTATCTTCCTTTTTATTTTTATTTTTAAAATCATCATAAAGATGATATGCAAATACAACGGGAATAACGAAGTCACCAATTTAAAAACTTTGAAATATTACGCTTTTTCTTCACAACTACAACCTTGTTTTCAAAAATATGAATATCAGACTACAAATTCTGCGCGTGTGCAGTATCACTCTGAGCTGCAATAGGATAGTTTTGGCACACCTCCTTGGATGATTCATATATCTTAACACTTCTTGATTATATGACGCCACTTTATATTCACAGTTTAGTTAATTTTATTCGTTAGGGAGACATAAAAACAAAAACGTGTATTATTTTGTTATGTGGGCGATGCCTGAACATACAGAGGAGACAATTTTAAAAATTTCAAGTAATTACCGAAAAATGGGTATTTAAACTTGTGAATACCGGTATTACAAAATTGTACAAATGGCTCGAAATACCGGTATTCGGTATCCCGGTATACTGGTATTGCAATCCCTACCCCCCTTCCCTTGAAAAACTCCTGAGTGTGCCACTGACCAGAATTAAAATGCGCTTAGCTATGAAGGCGATGGATTGGACAATGGGTGTATAAAAACAAATTGGCCCTTTTTAAAAATAAATTATCAGGATCCCATCTTAAAGAGTGCAATAATTACTAATACGAAATATATTGATTTTAATAGTTTATCTACCACATTATATATATGATTTACTGTTTTTTTTTCAAGCAATATTTTTTTTTTGAATCACTGCATTGAAAATTAAGGGAAATACTTAAACAAACTACTGAACTTTGGGAAATATAATTAGTTAGAGCTTACTCAAATGTAAAATTAATTATACACACTGTTCATTTAAAATAAATAGTCAAATTGTTTTCTAAGGTCTTCATTAATATATAAAAAAAATAAGACCATTAATGCCTTTTAACATTAACTATTTTTTCGGAACAAAAATGACAATCTTCGCAATCCGTAGAAAACTCAATTTCTGCTATAAAACTATTCGCCTTCCCCGCTAAAATACTCATCATAGAACCCGTGCTGCCATATATCTTCAAAGAGTGGATTTAAAAGAATATTCCTACCAAATATCGTTAATGTATTCGCAAAAAATGGTTATTCTACTAATTTTAAAGTGAATGGTACTTATATATATCGTCGGCAGACAAAGAGCAACAAAGCATGAAGCAGCTATCGTTGAATGTCACGGATTGGGGTACAATGTGAGTAGAGAAATTTTCATAGGTCTTGCTCGTTGAAAGAAAAGAGATCTGTTACATCTGTTAAAAAATTTAAAAAAAAAAAACTACTGCGTGATTTATGTTTACTTTATCTTCTTTTTAAGCAATTATTTTCATTCTGGGAGAATGGTTGTAAAGAGTGTTTTTTTTCAGGTATAGAAGTTTAAGTTGGCATTACTTTCAAAATGGCAACCGATTTAACAGCTGTCAAGTGATTTATTCTCAGTTTGGTTTGGCAATTCATCAAAACGATCATCAAGCAAGGCGTAGATTCGTCGAATGGGCCCAAAACGAAATTGCCGTATCCCGATTTTCATAAGCGAATTTTGTTTAGCGATGAAGCGCACTTCTGGTTGAATGGCTACGTCAACAAACAAAACTACCGTATTTGGAGTGAAGCTAATCCACAAGTGTATGTCGAAACACCGTTACATCCAGAAAAACTGACTGTTTCGTGCGCTTTATGGGCTGGTGGAATCCTTCTTCAAAAACGATGAAGGCCACAACGTTACAATCAATGGTGATCGGTATTGAGCCATGATTACTAACTTTTCATTCCTGAATTGAACAATCATGATGTCCAGGAGCTGTGGTTCCAACAAGACGGCGCAACATGTCACACAGCTCGTGCCACAATCAATTTATTCAAAGACACGTTTGGTGACCGCCTAATTTCACGTTTTGGACCTGTGAATTGGCCTCCAAGATCTTGTGATTTAACACCGCTAGACTATTTTCTGTGGGGCTATGTAAAGTCATTGGTCTATGCGGATAAGCCACAAACGCTTGACCATTTGGAAGACAACATTCGCCGTGTTATTGCCGATATACGGCCACAAATGTTGGAAAAAGTCATCGAAAATCAGACGTCCATATTGGACTACATTCGAGCCAGCCGTTGCAGTCATATGCCAGAAATCATATTTAAAATGTAATGCCACAAGATTATCTTTCGAATAAAAAAAATTCATGTCAATCGAATCGTTGTTTTATTGCAATTTAAAGTTCTATACCTCTAAAAAAACACCCTTTACATGCTATTTATGACAGTACTTTGTGTGTGTGTGTGTGTGTGAATCAGTTTATCATAATTAATTTTTTCTTTCGATTTATCTGTTTCAGTTTATTTTACCCCTAGTTCCTATAACAGAAATGTGCGAGTGCTTTAACTTTTCTGTCATAATTTCTATTTCTGTTTTCATTCATTATTTCTATTTACCTTTTTTAGCATGTTAATTTTCTACTCTTACATCTAAATATATATTTCTGTTAAATTATTCCTTACTGTGATGCCAAATTGCAGCTCGTTTAAATTATTTCCATTGGGAACATTCATTAAAAAATAATTTTCAGCTATACTACTTTACACAGGGTTTTATCCTCTCTAAGCAAAAAGTTCTAATTGCTATAATAGCTAAATTTTATACATTTAAAACTTAACTCGCGCGAAGAACGGAAATTTCAGCTAGTACTTATACATAGGGTGTTTTTTAGAGGTATAGAACTTTAAATTGCAATAAAACAACGATGCATTATTCGATTGATATGAATTTTTTTTATTCGAAAGATAATCTTGTGGCATTACATTTTAAATATGATTTCTGGCATATGACTGCCACGGCTGGCTCGGATGTAGTCAATCTGGACGTCCAATTTTCGATGACTTTTTCCAACATTTGTGGCCTTATATCGGCAATAACACGGCGAATGTTGTCTTCAAATGGTCAAGCGTTTGTGGCTTATCCGCATAGACCAATGACTTTACATAGCCCCACAGAAAATAGTCTAGCGGTGTTAAATTACACGATCTTAATTAAATTACAAGGAGGCCAATTCATAGGTCCAAAACGTGAAATTAGGCGGTTACCAACGTGTCTTTCAATCAATCGATTGTGGCACGAGCTGTGTGACATGTTGTGCCGTCTTGTTGGAACCACAGCTCCTGGACATCATGATTGTTCAATTCAGGAATGAAAAAGTTAGTAATCATGGCTGTATACCGCGCGCGCGCGCGATCACCATTAACTGTAACATTGTGGCCTTCATCGTTTTTGAAGAAGTACAGACCAATGATTCCACCAGCCCATAAAGCGCACCAAACAGTCAGTTTTTCTGGATGTAACGGTGTTTCGACATACACTTGTGGATTAGCTTCACTCCAAATGCGGCAGTTTTGTTTGTTGACGTAGCCATTCAATCAGAAGTGCGCTTCATCGCTAAACAAAATTCGCTTATGAAAATCGGGAGCAACGGCAATCTCGTTTTGAGACTATTCGACGAATCTACGCCTTGCTTGACCATATTTAAAATGTAATGCCACAACATTATCTTTCGAATAAAAAAAATTCATGTAAATCGAATAATACATCGTTGTTTTATTGCAATTTAATGTTCTATACCTCTAAAACAAACACCCTATATTTACCCCGCTCATAGTTTTATTTCATAAATATTGATGCCACTATAGACATTGTACATATTCCCCTCTTTTATGGTTTTTGGAAGAGAAACTGTAGTCTGTGATTTAATTTTTGAAGACACTTGATGAAGGAACGGAATGTCATTCATTTATTTTCTATTTTATAAGAAATATGAATTTATATAGCTTGGCGTACTTGCTGTCTTTTGTAAAAATTATTAATCATATACAGAAGGATCGGAATAGCCTAATAGAATCTAGATACTAATAATAGATACTAATTATAGATACTAATTAATATAATCTAATTAATATTTATGATCAGAAAAGAAAATTAATTAAATATGTTAGGAAATATCTTAAAATTATTTTAAATTCTCCAAATTAAAAACATTTTAATTTGGATTAATTATGATTAAAAAGGTTTAATTTTTTGAGGGAATGACTGAAACTGCATTTTAATAAAAATATTAAATGTTTTGAAAAGAAAAATACCTATCAATTTAATGTAGAGGAAACTCATCAAAAAAGCATTGTTTCGGAAACGTATACTTACTCAAAGCCCAAAATTTAAATAAAATCTATTTTTTATTTCCATTTATACAAAGGATTTACTGACATACATATAAATATTTTAAGGCATCATGTTATTAAACAAAATACATTTTCAGGCTATACACATCTTTACATTCACGCATTCATCTTAGCTAAAATAATTATAACATTATAATCAATCCTATTCTAGAAGACCGTAGATTTCTTCAACAGTATATTTTGTATAAAATTTATTAATTTCTTTTTAAAGCATTTATCAAGCACTAATTGCACTTTTACACTAGTTATAATCATTGGGAAAAATTCAATTGATATAATACTACACTAGGAAGCATGCAAATGTAATAAATCAAAATGAAGCACATTATATATTTTTTAAAATATTGAAATATTCAATATTTATAAAAAATATATGCTTTTGACTTTTTTTAATTTTATCCATTTGGTGATGCGGTACCAAATAAATAAATAAGATAAAAATCAAAGTATATGGAAACTTTTTAAGACTTAATTTTTTAAAAATTTAAATAGTTTATAATCATCTAAATATGCTAGGAAATTTAAAAAAAAAGCTGTATACATTCTTTTAATAAAGTTTTTTGTTGAGTATTGGTGAAATAAAAACAACTGTCACACTGTCTTTGAAAATTGTCTGTCCAAGCCACATGGCAGCCTTATGAAAAAAAAAGCGAATTATTTTGATTCTTCACATCGTTCGAATTCAAATAATAACACATGAATTTAAAGTGAGTGAATATTAACGTCGCACTGTTCAGCTACACGAGGGTTTTTGGCGGCGGACCACGTAATTTTGAACCATGGTAAAGTGACGTGGACGACACCCGAGCTGGCACCCCCTCTCCTAACTACCACACCAACGGGAGGACGCGTTTCAGCTCTCGACAGATTTAGCGTGCATCGCTGCCCTACACGGCGGGTCTGCAGTTGTACTGGGTTCGAACTCGTGACAAAGCCAACCACGATCCGATACCTATACCACTCGGCTACCACGGCCACTAAAGTGACATGAAATCGTCTGTTATTTATATTTATTTCTTGTTTCTTATGCTTTATTTGCCCATTCCCCCCCTCAAATTTTCGAATTTAAAGTAAATTACAAGTTTCTTCATCAAAAAAAACTCCTGTAGCTTCAGAACACGACGTTAAAAAACAATTAATTAATTTAAAAATATTTTTGAATCAAATTTGCTTTAATTTCTTTTTCATATTATTATAATAAATCTTTATATTATTAATTCTTAATCCTCATTAATTATTGCTTCTTATTTAATAATACTAGGACCTGTGTATAAAAGAGCTTTCTAACCCAGTATGTAGATGATAATGATGATTGAAATAAAAAAAAAATGAAACAGATATAACTAGTTAAATCATGCACTTATTTTTATAATTAAACAAAATTGAAAACTATAAATTTGTAAGGGCTATTACAGTTGTACGCACACACGTGCACATTATATTCTTAGTGGATGGTGATGTATTTATATTTTTAATATTTTTTTTATAATTCTTCAGGGATACTTATTAATTAAATCACACTGTGACATTTTATATAAAGAGAATAAATTGGTTTTTTTAGAGAATAAAAACTTGTAATTCGTTTTTTATGGTTAGTTTTGGAACATTGCTTTGCTTTCAACATGCTAAAGTAAAGGGGGCCAACCCAAATGACCCTGCGGGCCACTTTGGTGAAACATTATCATCCCGTGGTCGCGTATAAAAATATGTATCTTTATATTAGATTTGGATCCATTACAAACATTTATTGGAGTGGAAGTTTACAATGGAATGGATTACAATTATTGTTTTCATTATTTCTCAAGTATACAAATACGATACTGCACATTTTTAAGTATGTATAAAAACAGAAGTAACGTAATAAAAAAAGAAACAGTAATAGAATTTATTGGTTATAAAACACCACACTAAAAAGAAAAATATTGCACAAAATAACAGTTGTATAGTTGTAATGAATCTCGCGGGCCGCGGGTGGCCCACCCTTGTGCTAAATAGCTTTTAATATCGAAATAGAAATTTGAATTTTTTTCTGAATAGTTTGCTTAGCAAAAATGTGCATGAAATTTGGTTTTAGTTTTATGGTGATTTTTGGAAAACATTAAAGTTGTGATTTCAAACTTTTTTATGGTTTTTCATAGAAGTTCAGAATAAAAAGAAAATTATAGAAAATTAAAGAATGGTCTATTCAGAAAAGTTTCATTGCAAAATTTTGTGTCGGATGTAATCATGGTCTTGGAGAAAAAGAATGATGTGAAAACATTTATTATATTTTACAAAATGTCATGGATGTAAAAAAAATCAAATTATGTTTTAAAAAAAAGTTATGATCATATTCAAATTATCTAAGTACAGTTATTTTAATACAAGTCATATATAGAATACAGTAAAAATTTAGTTATATTAAAATTTTTTCAGAAATGAGAATTGAGTACCATGTCACCTTAAATAAATAAATAAAAAAAATATACATGATTATGACCACTATTACTTCAAAAAACTTTTTACCATCTAACACTTCCTTTTATAGTACATTGAAATTCAATGTATTATTTTTTAATAGAAAAATAACTTTTTATGATATATGGTTTATATTAAATACTACCTCATTCAGGTTTTAATTAGAACTTAAGATATTTTATATCAATATAAATAGATGCCTAAAAGAGTCTTGAGTGAATATATTACGCTATTTTTTTTATTTCAGTGGAAGGAAGATATTTCTATAACTTATATAATTATTTCATTCATTTAATAAATAAATATATAATAGGTAAGCTATACTGTCTCCTTTTCAATCCTTCAGTTCAGAATTATTCACACAATAAAAGAAATACTCTTTCCAAAAATTATCGCATGGTGCTTGAACCATGGAAACACAAATGCATAAATAATTTCGACTTTTTTAATATCTATGAGTTCCTTATTTACAATTCTTAATGTAAAGGTGGATTATTTCTTTATACCTTCTGACACGGTAAAAACAAGAATGTGCTGTTGGATATAAAAACCAGACATAGTCGTATACAGTCGAACCTCTATATAACGAAGTTGCTTAATTCCGAAAAATAGTTTGTTACATGGAAAATTCGTTATATAGAGATTCTTCTTTTAATATATTTTATAAACCACATAAAACAAATTTTAAATTCATAAAAACTATACATTCTTATAAAAGTATTATTAATACTTTTTTTAAAAAAATGAATATCTTTTTATTTTACATATCTTACCCATCACAAAGAAATCTGCTAGCAAAACATTGTCCAAGAATGCGCATAGTGTATTAAAACTAATGAGTTTTAGTGACATTTTCTATAATTTTTTAAACATAGATTATTTTATAACCTACAATTTTAAACCTGGATTACTGCATGCGTCCTTAAATTTACGTACTGATAAAATCTGTCTAGTATGTTTGAAAAATTGCAGCAATTATACTGCTTTCGGTTAGTTAGTCACGTGGTAAAATCAGTTCAAGGTCATTGATCACCATAAAATGAGTTAAAAGAGGGGAAAATTTAAAATGTCCATAAATACTTTAAAAACAGAGAGAGAGAAAAAATCGAGAAAAATTTTGTTAAATAGAAAACGTTCTTCGATATTTGGAGGTTATTTTACGAAGAAAATAGAAAAATTTCCTTGTTTCCAGAAAATGTTCGAAAAATAGAGAAATTTGCAAAATAGAGGTTCATAAAATGGAGGTCCGACTGTATTTAAATTCATCCAACTGTATAAAAAGAGAACACTCCTTTGCACCAATTAACAACAAAAAAAATCTTGATAATTTTTTTTAAATGTAACACATGAAGTTTTCAAGATATGCAAACAATTATAAAATAACATGTACAAGAGTTTATGAACTACAACTACAAATAAGCAGCAATTCATCTTAAAATAACTGCAGCATTGATTCCAATAACCTATTAAATAAGAATTCTGTTATGCTGAGCAAAATTCGGAAACGAAAATTATTATTTCTCTCACGCTAAAAATTAATTTACCCTAATTTAAGAATTTTCTCTCCCCACTTTTAATACATTAAAATAAATATTTCAGAAGTATTTGATGTTCGAATTAAATCTTCTTGCTTTAAGGTATCCGACTACGTTCAGAACCGTGATTTTGCAAAAGGGTAAAAATGGATAATTTTTATGATATTTAGTGTCACTTAGATTAGAAAACGTATATAAAATTGTTTTCAGAATGTTATTACAATAAAAAAATATTTTAGTACATTATTTTGATAAAAAGTGAACATATAATGATCAATTTTCAAATATTCTTCTTTTATGAAAAATGCTTCTATTGTAATAATATTTTGCCTGTATATAGATCAGACCTCTATACAGAGGCTGAACTAGAATCTTTGAAATATACAAATTAGAAGTGGATTTATCCTTATTTTACTACAACATAGGGAAGAAATTTTAAGAAAAAAATGCCGATAATTATTTCAATTGGTAGTAACTCTGAAAATAATGAGCATTTTTCCAAATTCCTAGTTCAGACTCTCTGGAGAAGTCTTTACTTTGTATAAGAAAAATATTATTATAGAAGCAGTTTTTACAAAAGGAGAACGTTTTTAAAAAAGATTATTCTAATTTTTTGCCAAAATATTGTACTTAAATAATTTATTTTGTCATAATGTCCTTAAAACAATTGTATACATGTATTCTAATCTAAGTGACACTAAATATCATGAAAATTATCCATTTATGCGCTTTTTTAAAATCCCGGTTCCGAACGTTGTTGCATACCTTAAGCAATTTTAAAACACATTTATAATTTATGGATAAAAAATGCATTAATTTTGCACAATACCTTTCCTTTGACCCTCATTTTAAAGAACAATCTAACATTTATAATTTTTTTATTCTTGAAGATTATTTGGTGCATTCAAATTGCTTCAATTTATCAAAAATATTTGTTAAAATAATTTTTGCCTTTTCACCATGATTATGGACAATTCAAATACAGTCCTCAGACATAGTACTAGTTTATTCAGTATTTGAGTATATATAAATAAATAATTTTATATAATAATAAATTTCATTGTTGCTTTTATACTTTATATACACTTTCCACAAATGCAACATGATCTAAATATTCAAATAAAAAAGAACATTTTGAATTAAAACCAGGGTATGCAGTCATTCACAAAGTAAGACAATCCTTGAAAAGCACCCATTGGCATATGCATATGCACATTTGTTCGTTGGTGCGTTTTGATATGCTTTTTTAAATGGTCTCGTCTTCCAAAGCGTTTCAAACATAGGGAACACTGGTGCGGTCTTACTCCTGTGTGTATGCGTTTGTGTCTTGTAAGTTCTTCGTTCCGGGTAAACGTTTTCCCACATTTTTGATGATCACATGCAAATGGTCGTTCACCTATTAAAAAGAAAAATGTTAGGAAAGAAAACATAAACAAGTAATATAAAAAAAATTAAGTCAGTTCCTACTTTGATCAACAAAGAAAAATTTTATTTTAGCTACTTTTTATTAAATAGTTACAATTAATATAAATGTGCATATACATATGACATAATCACAACATTAAGTGGTAATTAATTTTTATTAATTATCATTAAAGTATCGTATTGTCATCCAAAAACAAACGTGTATATAAAATTTCAGTTCAACTGAATGCTTTAAAACGTGAGAAAAAAACCGTTTCAAGTTTTGACACATGTCGCCAAAAATGATGCCAACGTGGCTGTATTTAGATTAGTTAAATAATCAGTTTTAATCAAATAATTTGTGTTAATTATAATTAAATTATTGTATTGTCATCCAAAATAACCATGTATATAAAATTTCAGCTCAATGGAGCGCTTTAAAATGTATTTTATTAACGATTGAAATTCCACCAAGATAAATAAATATAAAGAGAATGTGAGCTAATAGTAGGATTTGAAAAAGCACACTTTTTAAGAAATGAAGTACATTAAAGATAAATAAGTTTCTTAATAAGCCAATGAATAATAAATCCCTGGAGAGTCGGAATCATGTCATTTGTTAAAAAGAGATATCGCTAACAACTTGGAATATATTATTTTCGTTATGGGTATTTATTTAACAAAAAATATGTTCTATAAAATTTAGCATGTCAAGACATTAAAACAATCCATGGAAGTCTTTTATAAATATTATCGTATATTTCGATGTATTTTTTTCACCTTTTTACGAAGAAACCTAAAATATACATGGGCAATGCTTGGGGACGGAGTTAGGTTTAGGCCTGAGGCGGCAAATTTTAGAGTCGTCAAAATTTTCGAGACGGCGAAATTTGAAACATAAACATTGCTTTACGTATTTATCTAAGTATTCCTGCAACACATTGTTTGGGGAAAAGATCGTCTTTCACCCTGAAAAGAATGAAAAATTATTTACGTGTGGGTATGAAGCAAGATAGGTTCAATGCACTTGCATTATTAAGCATTGAAGCACAATTAATTCAAGAAGCTAAGTATTAGGATATCATTAAAACTTTCGCATGGATAAAAGCAAGGAATAGATATATTATACGATTAATTAAATATATATTATTTGTTTCTTAATTTAAAGCAATGTATTCTAAATTGTATGTTTAGTTGTTATACCAAATATACATATTTAATTCATGCCTATATATATATATGTATATAATAAATTCCCTACCTAAAAACAATGCGAATCCCTCATTACTATTCGTATTATTATTATTACATATAAGGGCATCAAATTAACTTGAGCCTAGAGCGCCATCGAATCTAATTCCGTCACTGACAATGCTTTTTATCTTTTGAAATCTGGCATAAATAAAATAAAAATGTCATATATATATATATATATATATATATATATATATATATAATATATATTTAACAATTTATCTAGATGGAACACGGAATACGATTATTTATGGATCAAAATAACAGTGGTGAGGGGGAGAGGGTATGGAAATTAAATAGAATTTGATGATGTGTCTGAAATTATATCAGAAGTCTCGAAACTGAGGAGCTTTTCATGGTATCTAATAATTAAAGTTTATAAGGTATGCTACTTCATTCAAATAAACAATATTTAGATGATATGTATAGGAATCTAATTTTTTTAATCGTTTTTATCTTGTTTTATTATTAAAGTTGTCGTTTTTATATCCAGCGTATAACAAACACTCGTAAATTTTTATTTTATTTTTTGTGTTAAAATGCACTTTATACGCAGAAATATACGGTACTTCAGAAACTGCGAGTTTTCAGAAGCAGTTTGGACTTCTTGTGTGTATGTGCTTATAGTTCAATTTCAAAACTTCTTTTACATTATTCATTTGCAGCTTTTAGTATCAGAAATTGGAACTTATTAATTGTGTCATAATAATACAATCTATGTTTATATCAATTCTATTACTTGGCAATAACATTGATCTAAAGATTGAGAAAAGAAAGGGGGAAAACCCATTGTACTTTGAAAAACAAATTGTTCATGGAAAAATCTTGTTAAAACAAGATTTTAAATGTTCTGTCGCCTTTAGATCGAGAGCAATGAATTAAATCACATTATTATTTTAATTAAAATAAAATCTAAATCAGCGTGTACATTTTAAAAATTATTCTGTATCGAAAACAAATAATAAGTTTTTCGAGTTACATATGATATATATGGCCCAAACATTATAATAAATAATATCAGATTTGATACACTTTTATAAACTTAAAATAAAAGCTAATTGGAATCACCAAGGAACAAAAAAAAAAAAACTTTTTTCGGACTAATATTATTTTAAGGAAATGTGCTTAAAAAAGGGTTTTTTTATGAAATGAGTGTGGGAAGGGAGGATTTTATAAAATCTTAATTACTTACGCTGTATTGTCACGCTTATTATTCAAAAAAATTTATAAGTTAAGCAGATATTAAATTGACAAATTCAATAAACTATTTTTAAAAATTCGAAATCACAGCACAAATACAAAACAAACCAAAATTTATCTGTGAGCTATACCTAATGTTAAAAAAATGTTTGAAGGAGTTAAAAAGCCTGAAAAACTTTTAAAATGAAATATTTTTTCAAATGAAGTACCCCTTGGTTTCACTTTATGCTTCCAAAGATTCAACTCATTAGCTGTTGATTGCGACTTTTTCGCTACATTTTTTTACGAGTGAGCATTTTCTTTGGGTGTTCAAAATTACGAGGTTCGCCGCCAAAAGCTCTCGTGTAGCTGAACAGTGTGACGTTAATATTCATTCATTATTCTTTGGGTGTTTTAATCAAAAGGTTTAAATCTTATCTGCCAATATTTTAGTATTTCGATATACTTAATCATTAAATATATATATATATATATAATGTCATATTCTCAATTTATATCCAAATATTAATCCTTTTGGGAAAACATCCAAATAAAAGTTATACCTTTTATCATTTTATGAATGTGCTACTTTTTTCTCTTTATTAGGTGAATGGGAAAAAAAGGGTTATTTTTTTCAAAAAGTAATTTTAAATGCTGTCTTATTTTAAACTTTTTGTCTCGATCTCCCTGTATATATATATATATATATATATATATATATATATATATATATATATATATATATATATATATATATATATATATATATATTTCCAAAATATTTAATTCAAGTTCAGAAAGTAAAATAAGGGAATTAAAAATAAATTATACACGTTATTTTTTAAAACTGAAAATTTTGTGCTAAACAAGTTTAAGTGTCATAGCTGTGTGTGTACGAATCTCAAAAACAAAATTGTTTAGTTACAACTTCCTTCATCCTCACTTTTTTCTCATATCAAACAACTTAATTTTACAATGAAACTCTTAAAAGGTACAAATTAGCTTTTGAAATTGAATTTCAAAACATTTTAAAAATTTATTTCTGTTATGTATAAAATATTGAACCAAAAATTCAAAATTCTCAGATTTTATCCGCAGTAAATACGTTATTTAACAAGATATGAAATCAGAAATTTGGTTTAGTATTTGATGAAATTTAGTATACATACAGTCGAACCTCCATTTTGCGAACTTTTTCCTGAAACAAAAAACATTAACAATTTTCTTCGTAATATAATATCCAAATAACGAAGTGCATTTTCTATTTAACGAACGTTTTCTCTTGTGATTCAGCTTTTTTCTCCCTGATGAACATTTCAAATTATTCCCTCTTTTAACGCATTTTATGGTGATCAGTAGCGCACACAAGGGGGTCCTGCCCCCCAAAGCCCTTGATTTTTTTCAGATTGATTATAATTCTAAGTATATAGTACGTAAAAGTTAATTAAGAATTTGTTATTAATGATTAATTTCATTAATTAATGCTAATTATTTATTCAATAATTAGTTTTTTACTGTGTTTTGTTCCCGAAAATCGACAAAATCAAAAGGAGCATGATACAAGAATAGTGAACATTCGTCCCCGGACCCCCCCTGAAAAATTCCTGCGTGCGCCACTTATGGTGATCAATGACCTTTTACTGGTTTCACCAGGTCTTAACTCACAGAGAGCAATGAAATTACCGCAATTTTTGCAAATAAAATTAACAGATTCTATCAGTATTTAAATTTAAGAACGCATGTGATAATGTATGCTTAAAACTACTGCTTATGAAATAATGTGTTTAAAATTACTTGCAGGCTTAAAATTAGAAAATGTCAATAAAATTCATTAGTTTTAATAAAATATTTTTACTTAAAGCTGAACATACAGTGTATTACTGGACAAAATTTTTTTTTCTTGTTTTCATTGCAGATTACGTGTTGATAGGTAAAACACATAAAATAAACAGATATTAATTTACAAAAAAGAATGAATAATTACTATTTTTAATAATATATAGTGTTTGTGAACTTAAAATTTGTTCTATGTGGTGCATTGAAGTATATTATTATCCAGATGAATTTCTATTTAGCCAGTTTTCTACATAATGAACTTTTAGCGGCTTCATTAAATAGAGATTCGACTGTATTTCATCAAGTACTAAATGATGATTAATGATGTAATGATCACCAATAGCTCCATAGTGGGCTCTAAAAGACGATGTTAATAATAGTTGAATCACGATTTCTCCGGTAGGAAAAAAATTCTCATTTATAAAAAAATTAATACAGTCTATTAAATAAACAAAAGATGATGTTTTTAGCTACTCGAAAGAAAAGCTAAAAGACTAAACCAGAAAAAGACAAAACTTATCTTTTATTGTTAACTGTCATAATTGAAATCTGAGTTCATAAAACATAAAAGATGCCTAGTTTAAAACTAAATCTTTGGGAGAAAATATTTAAATACAAAAATAGATATAGATCTCTCAAAAATTTATTTTCATACTTAAAATTTTCCCGTGTTTTGCTACTAAAATAACTAGATAAAATTTTACAAACACTCACAAAATACGAAATTGAATATTTCTTTAATTTTCCTAGATATTATCTACAATTTCCAATTTAAAAGCAGAATGGAAGGGTTTCTGAATTTATTTTATAAAAAGGATATTTTCTTAGGAAAAAGTATTGGGTTTATATGAAAAGAATGTTATTTATATGATGAATCCACATCACACCGTATAAGTAATTTTTGTTAAGGCCCAATCAAATACACCTCAAAAAACCTTCTTTCTCACTTATCACACAATTACTTTTACTTTAACTTTGCCTTAACAAAAGCGAGGGAATTCCGAATTTTTCCTTGGTGCATGCACTTCAGCTTGACTCTCTGGTGATGCTTGCTGCTGACGGCGTGCTCACTTAGTAGTGCTTTAGTCTGGGCTCGGTGAACTTAAAATTTAGTTGGACTCAAATGAGTATAATAAACTAAAATTACAAGTAGTAACTGCATTTTCATTTGGGAGCAACTACATTTCAGATCATTCAACAAGATGCGATTTGAGAAGCCGTCCAAATCGTGATGTATACGTATGCACACGCACACGTATGCGTGCGTGCGCGCGTGTGTACGCGAGTATAAAAAATGGAATATAGCTATGGGAATGGCTTATAGAAACATGATTGTATATAAATATATGAGTAAATATACATTTTTGCTATTTATTAATAAAGAAAATCTGAGTTTAATAAGAGAGAGAGAGAGAACACAAAAGTATCAATAGTTATTTTATTTTCTAAAATAAAGAAGCAACTAATTTAATACATTTATACACAAATACTTTTCAATGTCCTTCAATTTAAATTCTGGAGGGAGATAATGAGAATAAAAGTGTTAAGGGAAAAGTTTTAAAATATTTGTATTACTTTTATCTCAGTTAACTAAATGTTATTTATAGAAATGAAATGATTTTGGGCTCTATTGTTACATCTGATTCAAAAACTAAAAGAGTATTCATATGAATAAACTTTGAAAAATATTTTTTAAATAGAAATGATATAATTAAACGAGTTAGTTCTACATTAAAAAGTCTCGTCTTTGAGAGTAAGAGAGAAGTTTTTCTAAAATTACTTTTTGTGAATCCATTTATTTCTCTAATATTCTTCTTGTATTTTCGTGAGTAAAATATCACTTAGATGAAATAATAATAAAGCACATTAATGGAAAGTGATAGCATTTTATTATAATAAGTGTTTGGCAATAAGAAGGAATTTCATAGATTTTTTTTAATAGCATTGCATTCACGATTGCCAGTTTTTAAAAGAATTTATGATTTTATTTATACGAAACAGAATTGTTCATAATTGAAGCGTTGCTTTTCAATCGAAAGAGGCTTGAAATCATCCTTTTCTGAATAGTTTAATATCTTATAAGGAGAAAAAAAGTTACGTTTTAATAAATAAGTAAATAATTCTCCGAGTTTCTTTAGAGGATATGCTTTCTAAATTTGTTTTCGAAGATTAGACTCATAATTAATATTTATTGGTATTTATCTTATAAGTACAATGTTTAAAATTTTGCTATGCTGTGGTTCCAAAAGCCTACAATTGTCCGTTTAGGGGATATTTCTAGTATCTAAGAAAGGTCAACAGAGTCCAGCTATTTGCTGCCCATTTGTGCCCCATTGCCAGCTTTCACGCCTTTCCGGCCACAAAAGCACTGAAAAGAACACTCAAATACCCCTGCATGTGGTGAAAGAATCTATTCACTTCTTGGCTTTATACCCCCGTGGTCAATAACAGTCCTATTGAGTAGCAGAGCCATTCTTGATATCCTTTAATATCTCACAAAGAGGCTCTTTAGTAGAAGCCAAGAGTGTAAATCCCTCTTTTTCTCTGCTTAAAGGAGCTCAGGTCTATTAAGCATGCACTGAAGGGTTTGGGGGTGGGACGCTGTCGTCCCAGTTTGGGTACCTTTTGGTAAACATCTTCATTGCTAACAAATTCTTGCTCCTTGCTATTTTTCAACAAGCTTAGAAAAAGTTTCTTTCCTATTGTATAGTTTTGAATGAACTTAGCCACAAAATACTTTCGCAGCAATAACTTTAATCATGCAGAGCATAAATTATGATAACTTAATTGCCTCCAGTAGGATTAACATTCCTAAATTCTGGTTTTAATTACCGTATGGACATTTGGTAATAAGGATCAAAAATATATCGGAAGGCTTAACCCTTTCCGGGTTAATTTCATTTCTTGATTATAGATTTTTAAAAAAAGTCAATATTTTCAAACATACATATCTTTTTAAACATAATAGAACCATTCGCATATAAATTTCCTAAAAAATAATGTAAAAAAAATCTATTTAAATAAATGAGCAATTTACTTGTAAGGTTGGCTTTTTGTATGGTAGAAATCATTAGACTTCGGAATGTATTCTCACTGACTCTAAATATAAAGCGTAGAATACCTAGTTTTTACCTTGAATTACAAATTTTATTAACATCTTTTGCAATGACATAAATGATTGTAAAATCATTAATCAAAGTTTGATCATGTATTGTAAATTAGAAAACACAGTACTTCACACAACCCAGCATCGCAATTTGAATTTACAAAATTTTATTTCTCTTTTTACCTTCTTCCTTTTTCTGTCTTTCTTTAACCAGCAAATAATACACAGTCGTGTTGAATTAATTTTCTTCTATGTTGGGGGAATATAGTCAACAAAGTATCTTACAAGAAAGCGTGAAGGGAGGGGGTGTTCAGCAGAAGGACGTCCTCTTTCTACAGAAAATTCCACCAAATTTCGAATAATTGGTACTTTACAATTATTCGAAACCCTAAAAAGCACATGCGTAATGTAAACTTTCACAGTTCCCGAGCTACACTTGTGATGAGCCAGGAGGGTATGTTCGCCTACCCGAGCTTAGGTCGGGAAAAACCGGGAAGTGGTTAATGTTGATTATATCTAAATATAACTGATAGAAATGCAGAGAGAGAGAGAGTCTTCAGTGTTTGCATAAATCGAAATTAAAAGCCAAGTGCAAGTGATTACTCCCAATAACATTGTACTAAAAATAATCGAATATGGATATTTTGCATAAAATTTACTGCAGACGCAGAATATTGAATTTCTGAAAATAGTAAATTAATTTAAACAGAAATAGAAAACAGTGTGTGTTAATGTAAGTTTAATTTAATAAATATACTCTTATAACGAGACTAAATACTGTACTACATAGGAAGTCAATCGTGATTTGTGAGTGTAAACAAGTATACAATCCTGATGTATGACACTCAAAATTTCTTCCATGTCCATAAAATTATAAATACGATTTTTAGAATCGCTTCTAAAGAGTGTTTTTTTTCAGGTATAGAAGTTTAAGTTGGCATTACTTTCCAAGATGGCGACCGATTTAACAGCTGTCAAGTGATTTATTTTCAGTTTGGTTTGACAATTCATCATGAATAGACTCACGCCTGAACAACGCTTTTAGATTCGTCGAATGGGCCCACAACGAGATTGCCGTTGTTCCCGATTTTTATAAGCAAATTTTGTTTAGCGATGAAGCGCACTTCTGGTTGAATGGCTACGTCAACAAACAAAACTGCCGCATTTGGAGTGAAGCTAATCCACAAGTGTATGTCGAAACACTGTTACATCCAGAAAAACTGACTGTTTGCTGCGCTTTATGGGCTGGTGGAATCCTTCTTCAAAAACGATGAAGGCCACAACGTTACAGTCATTGGTGATCGGTATAGAGCCATGATTACTAACTTTTTCATTCCTGAATTGAACAATCATGATGTCCAGGAGCTGTGGTTCCAACAAGACGGCGCAACATGTCACACAGCTCGTGCCACAATCGATTTATTGAAAAACACGTTTGGTGACCGCCTAATTTCACGTTTTGGACCTGTGAATTGGCCTCCAAGATCTTGTGATTTAACACCGCTAGACTATTTTCAGTGGGGCTAAGTAAAGTCATTGGTCTATGCGGATAAGCCACAAACGCTTGACCATTTGGAAGACAACATTCGCCCTTTTATTGCCGATATACGGCGACAAATGTTGGAAAAAGTCATCGAAAATTGGACGTCCAAATTGGACTACATCCGAGCCAGCCGTGGCAGTCATATGCCAGAAATCATATTTAAAATGTAATGCCACAAGATTATCTTTCGAATAAAAAAATTCATGTTAATCGAATAATACATCGTTGTTTTATTGCAATTTAAAGTTCTATACCTCTAAAAAAACACCCTTTATGTTGCACCTTTTATTGCCATTATTGCACCTTTTATTGCTATTTTGAAATATATAACTTAGAAATGGGATTGTCTATGTTTTACTATAACAGAGGGGAGAAATTTTAAGAAAAAAAACTTTGATAATTATTTCAATTGATTAAAACTTTGAAAATAATGTGAATTTTTTTAAAAAAAATAGTTCAGACTCTCTGGATCAGTCTTTACTTTATATAAGCAAAATATTATTATTTTAGAAGCATATCTTATAAAAGGAGAGCATTTTGAAAAAAGGTTATTCTAAGTTAATTTTTTGATAAAATATTGTATTTAAATAACTTTTTTTGTCATAATGTCTTTAAAAAAATTTTATACATGTATTCTAATCTAAATGACACTAAATATCATGAAAATTATCCATTTATGCGCTGTTCTAAATTCACGGCTCTGAATGTAGTCGGATATATACGTTAAATAATTTTTATATTTTTCTACATTTACAACTTTCAAATATCCTTTCCAACTCATCTTCAATATTTATTTTACATCAAACTGCTCCAATAAAGCATTGATAATGCAGTATCAAAGAGCCAGTGTTAGGAGAGTTATAATGAGGGATTAAATTTTTTTTTAAAATTCTTTTGTTCGCCTTTAATTTCACATCCTAAAGCTTACATTTTATTGAAGTATTCTGAATTTTTTTTTTTTTTTTTTGTTACCCAAATGAATTTTTAAGTATTGAATGATTTTTTAGAAAAAGCTCAAGTTTTCTGATTTTTAACTGGAAAAAAAGTTTGTACCCAAGATTTTCAAATTACTCCTTCTCGAAAGTGAGGCTATAAAAATGATTACTGACATTTCTCAAAAAGTAAAGAAAAATATGTTTTTACAAAATTTTCAGTAAGATCAATATTTTTGCTTCATTTGATATTTTAATCAAAGTATTTTATTGTAAGCAAATGTAAATTTAAGATTTCTTAATTCTGTAAGAAACATGTATTAAACTACCCGATTGCACATTTCTAAAATTTAATACAAAATTAACTTTATGTATTAATATATTAGAATATTAAATGAAAACTTCTGGATTTAATTTGGGAGAACATTCCCCCCTGTTAAATAGAAAATAAACAAAAACAAAAGAAGCAAAAACATTTTAACTGGCATCACACAACAAAACGTTAAGCATGAATGCTTAGTAAATTTTAAAATGTTTAACTTCACTTTGAATTTCTTGGACGGAAGATATTCAGTAGTTTGAATATGAAATCATATAGAATTATATAATACACACATTTATTAAAATGTACTATAATAATAACCCAATTATATTTTACAGTACGGAAAAAACTGAAAGTAAAACGTTATTATCTTGAAACATAGAAGGAATAAAACAGCTAAAACTTGAAATACTTTTAACCCGATCTTGTTTCGAAAAAGAAAATCAGAAATCAAGATATGAAAACTTAAGAAACTCTTATGTTTGAAATAAATTTTTTTGCGATAAACACTACTCATGAACAATACTTTCATTTTTTATAAACAATAATTGCGTTGCAAATGTTTCATACTAGTTTTAAAATTATTTTTCGTTTCGTACATGATAATGTAATGCATAATTACTGAACAAAAACACATTAAACACATTTAAAATACTTTTGAATGTAAAGACAACAGAACATCAAATTTTTTTAAAAAAACATCAAAATCTTGATTTCCTAAAAGAAAAGTAATTTAACGCGCACTCATAAGGAAAAAAATCCATTTACAATTACTCTTAGAATCAAAAAAAGTTTCGTTGAAAACAATATAAATGAGGGAAAACAACACTCAAAAACAAACGAAAGAGATTGAATTCATTTTTCCTCATAGCACTCCAAGGAAATCTTCAACTTTATCTGTTGCTCTTTTGTCAATCGATATTTTCTTAAGATATTCTGAAAGTAACGGATAAAGTGCGAAGAATGGTAAATCATTAGGAATCGCTTTTGCCTAAGGAAAAATTAAGCTATTCGTTCGTAGTGAAATAAATTCCCAGAGAGCAGAAAATGTTTATTGATAATAGTATTCTTGAAAATAATTTTGATTATGTATATGACTATAAAGCTGAAACGAATAATTTACTGGTAAAATAAATAGACGGAAAAATAATACGGTAGTATATAAAAAGTGCAGTGCAAAATATCGAAAAATGAATTTTTTGAAAAAAGAATTAGATCATTCTTGACAGCATTTCAAAAGTAGATTACTAAAAATGTGAAATAATTTATCAGATTAAATTCTTTGTTAACCACAGAATTTAAAAATGTTTATAATATAATGATTTTAATTTGGATTTTAATTTTAGGCATTAAAGTACACTATTCTTATTTTCGTACGGACATAAAATATATGGAAAGTTATCTACAAAGAAGAAATATAAGAACTCAAAAGAGAGAAAAAAACTGCAAAACATGGCATTATTTTCGATAAGTATACAATTCTCAATTTTTTGGGAGATAATTTGCTTATGATTGATTTTATGGTTTTATTAATGTGAAATTAACCCTACCTTAATAAATCCATAAAATTTTTAGCAACGGAAATTTCTTTAATGTAAAAAACCATACATACGAGTATGACTAAAATTAACATGTTACTAACAGTAGCAATATGAATTTGTAGGGAATACAAGAATTATTACTGAGAAAAAGTAAGAATAGTACAATTCCAAAAACGAAATTTGAGGGAGATTGGGATACATTCTTAACTATCTGAAAAAAGTTATACGTTTGTTCTTCAATAAATTATTCAGTGAATGTTTCAAAGATTTTTGCTGAAGCAGTAATGAATCTACAACAATAACTTTAAAATTCAAATGATCGAAAATCATAGAAAGGCTTATGTAAAAAATTCAAAATCTGTAAAAAGTATCATTCTTTACTTTTCTTTGTGAAAATGATCTTGAAAATTTCTTTCAAAGTTAATCTTAGACAAGTTATTCTCAACCACTATGCCACTGCACTTTAGTATGCTGCCCAATTCTTGAAGTTGGCCGCCAAATTTTTTTAATAGCTAATACTATTTATACTATTTTATATAAATGGAAACCGGAAATGAATCACTCGGCCGTTTTATAGAAATAAACCAAGGGTATTCGGGGTATATTTAACTTATCTTTTCGTGGATAGATTGATATAAAAAAAATTGATTGGGTTCGTAAACCATTGACAACGGATTCGCCTGTAAATATGAATGAAGAGGAATAACTATATATATATATATATATATATATATATATATATATATATATATATATATATATATATATATATAATTACGTACTGTAATAATCGAGAGTAAATTTCAAAACATTCAGAGAAGTCCACTAATTCATTTTGGGTTAAAATTAAAGGCGATTACTCATAATAGCCAAAAAGAAAACTTTTAAATTTTGTTATTATTTTCAACATTTTATTTGTGTGAATTCGGATTTTCAGCATTAACAAATATAAAAATGAGAAAAAAAAAGATGAAGACTTTTTTAAATATAGATGACGAAATGAGAGTGGCATTTTCTCGTTTCTACGACCAAATGTAAACGAAAATTATCAAAAATCATCAAGTTCAAATTTCACATTAAATGTATTCTTATAACTAATTTGTAATTGATCGCTCAATAAACATTTTGTACTCTTTTTCGTACATCTTACCTTATTTAACATTGAAAATTATTGTCATAATTTATTTTACATAGTGTGTTATGAATAAGTCAAATTCTTTTACACTTATTTTATTGTTAGTGTGCCGCTAAATTTTGAAATTGTTAGAAGTGTACCGCAACAAAAACAAAAGTAATATAAAAAAAGATTTTAAGTCAATTCCTACTTAGGTAAACAATGAAAAACTTAAGTCTAGTTACTTTTTATTAAATAATTACAATTAATATAAATATGTACATACATAGGACAAAATCATAATATTAATTGACAAAATAGAAAGTGATCACAACGAATGATTTTCCTTTCTATATATGCTGTTTGACTGTTATTTTTGTATGTTACCATTTATTCATTTTTTTAATTCAATTAAGGTAACCGACAAGGTTCGGAACCGTGATTTTTAAAAGCACATAAATAGATAACTTTCATGATATTTAGTGTTATTTAACTTAGAATATATGCATAAAATTCTTTTGAGGACATTTTGACAAAAATTTTTATTTATATACAATATTTTATCAAAAAAATTAACTTAGAATAATCTTTTTTCTAAATGTTCTCCTTTTGTGAAAAATGCTTCTATTAGAATAATATTTTGCCTGTATATAGCTCAGATCTCTGTTCAGAGGCTCAACTAGAAATTTTTGAAATATATAACTTAGAAGTGGGTTTATTCATATATTACGACAACAGAGGGGAGCAATTTTAAGAAAAAAACGTCAATAATTATTTCAATTGGTGGTAACTCTGAAAATAATGTGAATTTTTCAAAAATTCTAGTTGGCCCTCTGTAGAGAGGTCTGAGCTATATACAGGCAAAATATTATTATAATAGAACCATTTTTCACAAAAGGAGAACATTTGGAAAAAAGATTATTCTAAGTTAATTTTTTGCTAAAATATTATATTTAAATAAATTTTTTTTGTCAAAATGTTCTTAAAACAATTTTATGCATGTATTCCAATCTGAGTGACACTAAATATCATGAAAATTATCCATTTATGCGCTTTTTTAAAATCACGGTTCCGAACGTAGTCGGATACCTTAGTGAACTAATATTTGAAAAAACTATGCTAACATCAAGTGTCATCCACTACAAATTTCAAAAAATGTATTTGAACTTAAAGGGATGAATGGAAGGTATTTTATAAACGATAGAAAATGTGGAATATATATATATATATATATATATATATATATATATAGAGAGAGAGAGAGAGAGAGAGAGAGAGAGAGAGAGAGAGAGAGATAGTGAGAGAGAGAGAGACAGAGAGAGACACACAGAAAGAGAGACAGAGAGAGAATGAAATAATAGTTTGAATTGAAAAAGATTGAGAATCACTGTTTCACACAAATCAAATTTTCATTCCTATATTTTCTTAGAGGGGTAAAAAAAGCAAACCTACCAGTGTGAATCCGGATGTGGCCTTTCAATTGCCCATTGTTCGAAAATCCAATGCGACACTCCGGACATTGAAAACGTTTTGCTCTCTGTTTCTTGGGTGCTTTCAATTTCTTTGAAATGGGTTCCTCTAAAAATTGACAAAAAATATGGGGGTTCACTGGGAATGGAACCTCAGAAACAAAATCAAGATGTGAGTGCGCTTTTGTTCCAACCACTCTATGTGGTGCAGGGATGGGCAGTTTTAAAATATCTCTGTCCTCACTCGTGCTCTCCCTTAACAACATCTGAGGTGCACTAGATTGGTTCTGTATCACGTTTAAAGTTTCTGTCGAACCGATAAAGGTGGTAGATTCTAACAGTGGAACTGCATTAACAGTTCGGGACGGTACACTTATACTTCTAAATGCTGATGGAATCGAGTGATTATTTGTGGCTCCAAATAAAGAGAGCGTGCTCTTTGTTTGATTTAAATCCTGCTTTTCCGGTGTGTATATATTTCCGGATTCTACAAAATATTTTGATGTGGTTGCTTCAACAGTATCTGTATCTGCCTTTTCTTTTTTCAGCGTTTGGGAATCAGCAAAAGCCCAGGGGCGAAATATGGATGGCCTGTTCCGAACCTGTTTAAAAGCCATGGGATTATCACTTTCAGTCGCGTGACATCCACTTGAGTCTGGACACAACATCAAACCGCTCAGACAGTAAGCCCACTTTAGAGGGATCTTGTTTCTAAAGGTTCTATAAGAGCAGATGGTGTAACCAAGTGATGCCTATTTCTCGATACCCATTCAGAAATCTATATAATGATGAATGCAATGCCTCTAACAATGCCACGGGATTTAGATTGGCCATTTGACTCTACGGGCCCCAGTGTTGACTTCCCCTCGATATCCCTCCTTTTCACTCCTCCCCTCTGCCTATGAGAGCGTGATGGATGAGCAAACACCCCTTACTTGCCCCGTTTTTGGAGATGGGGGATATGCTAGGTTGCCGGTGGGATGAACTTCACAGGGGAACACCGCCAATATTTGCTTGTATTAATGTGATGCATAATATATGTCTCAAATGAGAGGAATACTCCCATGCTTCATTAATTTCTTCATTTTCATTCGACAGTTTCTCACGGAATTTTTTTTTAAGGCATGACACATGGAGCTATGTCCCAGAACGACCTTGCAAAATAATTGATTAACTCTTTCACATTGTTGCTTAAATTATTCCGACTTGTAATTGTAAAACATATTTTTATTTTTGCGCATTAATGCTTAAGGCTGTTTTCGGCTAATGTTAAAGAATAGGACCCGAATTCGGAATATTTTTTTATATATAAAAGTACTCAAACATTAATATCATATTCTGGCTTCACTATCCTGTAGATTAACACTTGGTTTATCATACTACTCATTTTTATCAGAGTTGACACATTTTTTTCTTTTATAAAAAGTGTATTTCGCTTTTTTATGACACTATATTATAAACAAATGTCTCAGTTACAATGTCACATATTTTTATAAAAATTGAAGCATTTTTTTCTGTCCGAAAATGTGTTCCGCGTTAAGTACATGCTCTCATGCATATGGCAAAAACAGCCTTAAGGTATCCGACTACCCTAAAATCGCAATTTTTTTCAAATATTGACAATTTTTTATGACTTTATTTTATAGGCCATCTTATTAGTTTCATAAAAATACCAAGTTTTTTGTTTTCCATTCACTAGAACAAAAACTACAAGTGTTTTAGTAAAAGCAGATGCCACACAATTTTAAGCACCATGTGAAAATTTAAAATGTGTTTTAACCGAAATGTGTGTTTTTTTAGAAAATGCTCAAACGGGGATAGAGATTGCTCAAAAAGTTTTGAAGATAATTAAGTGAAATATTTTTTGTGTATGTTCTGTATAATAAAAGAAGTATTTTAACCTTCAGATTTTTATCATTCACTGTTTTATTACAAAATGTACAGTCCCTTATGTGAAATTAATAACTGCTTTTTTTAGCAATTTCACATAATAACCGATAAAGTGCTCTAAATTTTGTTAAAATTAAATTATCTGTTATCTTGACAGTCATTTCAAAAACGAATGGCAAAGCAACACATCAAAATTAAAAAATTCAGGATTTGTTCATAAACTTTTTGTACACATAGGGCCCCATTTATGTATTTTTTTTTTTGTAAATTTTTACCATATTTTTTTCATTTTAGTAGTAATAATTTCTTTTTCTCAACTTAACTTTAATTTATTTTTTTCTAAAAGTGTACTAAGCAAATCTAACCCCCACCCCATATCTTCAATTTTTTTAAAAAAAAAAGTTGTCGCATGTAGTTGGATACCTTAAGGTATCCGACTACGTTTGGAACTGGGATTTTCAAAAGCGCATAAACGGATAATTTTCATGATATTTAGTGTCCCTTAGATTGGAATATATGCATAAAATTGTTTTAAGGACATTTTAACAAAAAAAAATTTATTTAAATACAATATTTTGGCAAAAAATTAATATAGAATAACCTTTTTTCGAAATGTTCTCCTTTTGTGAAAAATGCTTCTATTAGAATAAATTTTGCTGTCTATAGCTCAAACCTTTGTTCAGAGGCTCAACTAGAATTTTTGAAATATATAACTTAGAAGTGGGTTTATTCATATTTTACGACAGCAGAGGGGAGCAATTTTAAAAAAAAACACACACGAATAATTACTTCAATTGATGGTAACTCTGAAAATAATGTGAATTTTTCAAAAATTCTAGTTGGCCCTCTGTAGAGAGGTTTGAGCTATATACAGGCAAAGTATTATTATAATAGAACCATTTTTCACAAAAGGAGAATATTTGGAAAAAAGATTATTCTAAGTTAATTTTTTGCCAAAATATTATATTTAAATAAGTTTTTTTTTGTCAAAATGTCCTTAAAACAATTTTATGCATGTATTCTAATCCAAGTGACACTAAATATCATGAAAATTATCCATTTATGTGATTTTTTAAAATCACGGTCCCGAATGTAGTTGGATACCTTAAATGATTCAGAAATAAGGGAAAATTCATTAACAGAAAAGAATCATTGCCCTTTTTGTAATAATATGTTTTTTTGTATAAACTCTCTAACAAAAAAATGTCCATCGAACATCTATTCGTGGAAAGAAAGAAATGATTTAATTCAATTTGCTATTAGACAATTTCTTCTGATTTATCAACCTCTTACATCTCTATCGTACGGTGAATTTTTAAAAAAAATTATATTCATCTTTCTCGTGAAAAAAACAACTGCTTAAATCTCATGAATAATTTTTTAAAGCTCCAAATATTTGACGAAGAGAAAATATTTATAAGCACGTTTTTTTTTTCGAACTTTGCTTATTAATCCCTTTTCGGCTTTTCCCGAGGTGAGCTTGGGCAGATGAAATGTACCCTCCTAGCTCATCCCGAGTGTAGCTCGGGCATTGTGAAAATTTACATTGTACCATCGGTTTTTTCCGAATTATTTCACATGTTCTTTTCATGGTTTCGAATAATTGAAAAGAACCACTCGGTGGAATTATCTGTAAAAAAAGCACCACGCTTGTCTGTAAGACTGTTGACTACATTCCCTTAAAAGCTAGGTATTCTAAGCTTTATATTTATAGTTAGTATGAATTGACTTCAAAGTCTAGTGATTTATGCCACACAGAAAGCCAACTTTACAGGTAAATTACTCATTTTTATTTAAATAGGTTTTTGTACACTAATTTTTATGAAATTTTGTATTCGAATGCTGCAATTATGTTAAAAAGACATGTATATTTGAAAAAAAAAGCATTAAAAAATGGACATTTTTCATCCATAATGCAGAAATAAAATGAACCTGGAAGGGGTTAAATTGCATTTATTTTATCCTTATAACATAAAGCATCGATAATAAAACTTAAATTTGTGCATGCTAATCTTTTACACTTTGCTTTCTTAAATTTCATTAAAAGGAAATATATACATGAACATGCTAAGCATGGTGTTATACCAATAAACGAAGAATGAGATCATGATATATTTTCTCAGCAAGTAAAGCATTTAGAATAAAAATGTAACAATTGTAACTGGAGTAAGATGTAAAAGACACAATTATTGATATGAAAAAAAAAACGTTATATAAATCATTTAGTACTCCAAATTTAAAAAAAACACTTAAAATACGCAAAAAATTAATGTACGGTTTAATAAATAGGGTTAAAATAATAGAATTAAAAGTAAGTTATATAATATTTTATCTCTACTTAAAATCCAATAAATATGACGCAAAAAAAATTATTTGTTTACATTAAAAACACATGAGAAGGGAAAGGTTACACATTGAGAAAAATTATGTACTTATACTTCAGGAGCTCAAAATTAAATAAGTGGTCCCCATAAAAAAAAATGGAGGGGAAAAAAACTAAGAATTCATACTTTAAATATTTTTCCAATTCCTCTGCTATTACTTCCCACTCTTCCTCCACACACACACACACACAAACACACACACACACACACACACACACGCGCGCGCGCGCACACACACACGCACGCACGCGCACGCACGCACGCACACACACACATATATATATCTTGTTCAAATTTTCAATCGTTAATAAAATACTTTCTATTCATCCATTCAAGTTCAAATACATTTTTTTAAACTTATAGTGGATGACACTTGATGTTACTACAGTGTTTTTAAATATTAATTCCTTAATTAAATTAAAAAATGAATAAATAGTAAAAAACAAAAGTAATAGTCCAACAGTATATACAGAAAGGAAAATCGTTCGTTGTGTCCCTGTAGCGCAATATTTAGCTCATTTGACTTCTAATGCAAGGGTCGGGGGTTCGAATACCAATTTCTGAGAATTTGATTTCTTTTTTACTATACTGTTTTATTAGAATAATTAAATTTAATGAGTGAATAAGAAGTAACAAATAAAAGAGAGTAGTCCAACACCCTATATAGAAGGGAAAACCGAAATTGTGCAAGGAAAATCGCTTTCTATTTTGTCATTTAATATTGTGACTCTGTCATATGTATATACATATTTATATTAATTGTAACTATTTATAATAAGAAGTAACTAAAATAAAATGTTTATTTGTTGACCTATGTAGGAATTGACTTAATTTTTTTTATATGTTTCTTGTTATGAAATTTGAATACCTTAAGAGCATAGTTTTAAGTTAAACAAAATACTTTCAATGATATGTTAAATCATGTATTGAGAAAGTATTATATGAACGATGACTTTGAATGCTAAATTGTCTGATAGGTTTTGGCTATATTTTCCATTATCATCCTAAGCGCATAATTCTAGACTTAAAAAGATATATTCCGACGATTAGAATAAAAATTCTATGATTTTTATCATCCTTATTCTAAGTAAACTAAGAATTTACCCGGATTTTTAAATAATTTCCCTCGTTTCTGAATGATTATAGTTTTATCAGTATTTATAATACCGTTAAAGTGCACAATTCGGTTATTTCATAGAATAACTAGATATTTTATGAAATAAATAAACAACTCATTTAAAATATATATTAGAGCAAAGGTTTCATACTTTACTTGATTATATATTCTATAAAATAATTCGTTCTTCTATGAAATAACTAATAATAGATCGTTAAAGTAAAAAATTAACCATTTCAAAGTTATATTGTAAATTAATTAATCATAAATAATTAAAATCTCTCGAAAAATACATTTTATCCCTATTGCGGATGATTAATTGATAAATAATAAGGAAAGGAAGATGATATAGTTTATTATTGCTCATTTTGCTAACATTCGTTAAGCATAAAGGGAAAAAAACGTGTTGAAGAAAATTCTTGTAATACATCTAAATGTTATCAAATAAATACATGCTTCGAAGAAAAACTGTTGCTTCATAAAAACATCGTGTAAACTTTTCCAAACAAAAATATAAGAGAAGATTAATTTAAATTTTATGAAATACCTTTATTTTACTTTTCTTTATTTATTAGAGCAAGGATTTTCTGGGATGACAATTTGAATTGCGACTAAAATTGACTAAAAACAGCTAGAACCGGTTCTAGAACCGGTTCAGAGTGCCGTATTTCATACTTCAACGATCAAGTAATCGTTATTCTATAGAATACCTAGGTAAATCGCAGAATTCAATAATTTTATATACTTTAACTGACTTGTCTAGTTATTTCACGAAATACCTAGTTATTCTATGAAATAATGGATTTGCCACTTTATATATAACGGTAACATATATAATTCAAAGAATAATTAATTTTAATTGCTTAATAATGAAGAAAAATCTCAATAAGTATCAGGAGAATTAGTTCTTACATAAATTAAATTTAAAAGAATTAATTTGTGTGAAAATTTTTATTGAGCAAAAAAAAAAAAAAAAGTATTGATAGGGCATATACATTTAATTGATTCTGAATTGGCTTAAAACTAAATTATGTTTTTCGATCGGTGTATGAGACAATTTTAATCAATTAGTTTTTTCCGTGCTTTCCCTTCCTTGATTATGATATCTTTTTGTTTACTGTGTTTTCAACTTTATTTTGCTGCATTTGTCACTCTTCAGTTGGACCCCGAGTCAACGAACTCCTATTTATTGGATTTCGCAATTTAATGAACTTTTCTTTTTCCCCGATTAAAATGAAGGCACCCCCCTTTTTTTAAGAAATAATAAAAAACCCTAATTTACAAATTATTTCAACAGCCCTAATTTTTTTTATTTGTTTTGATTGGAAAAACGTGAATATCTTTTCAAATGACTCATCCTTTTTGTTCGTAACAGATTTTTTTTGCAAGAAGCGAATTTCGACGGGAAAAGTGCTTCGTGGGGGACCAAAGTCTGACTGTGATACCAAGTACTATTCGGCTTGGGGCTTAAAACCTGACTGACCTGGTGCTAATATTTTCTGTTACGCCACTTGCAAAATGTATCGTAAGATGAGATGAAGAATCTTTATCACTCTGCCCTAGGGGCGTAGCTAACACCGTATTAATGATAAAGGGCCCCGAAGCTTCAGGGGCCCAAAAACGCGTACACAAAAAATCACAGTATGTTAAGATGCCCTAAAAAAGAGCCCTCAAGGAATTTTGATACAGGGCCCCCTCGGTAATAGCTACGCCAGTGCTCTGCACAATGACATATACAAGCAATTATTAAGTTGTCATTGCGCCCTGGTACCGGGCCAAGATGACAGCTCTTATTAAAGCTGAAAATATTTTTTTGTTCTTAAAAATACAATACACGACATAAGTTAATCAATCATTATCATGCATTTTACTTGAATAGTATGCAATAAAAGGGTTTTTGTGCTGGTCTTTTTATATAATTCATAGCAATTTAATATCTAAATCATTTTAATCTATATTTTATTAATAAAAATCATATAAACTTTCCTTCTTAAAAAGTATGCAATCATCATGCCACCCTGTGTGTTATTTATAGCACTTTATTTAGTCATATGATAGATTGTTATTGTTTGCTATTCATGTCTTATTTACTTATTCATATTTACCCATTATTTGCTATTCAAATGATAAACATGAATTGTAAATACCCGTTAGATCTTAATTTGAAGGTCTCTAAAGTTACAAGACATGAGACAAGAACAAAATCTATCAAATAATGAAATGACAGCAGCGGATTCATTGTGAAAGTTTTTAAGGTCTAGTAGTATAGGGATGTAGTAGTAATAAGGAGATATTACTTAATTCACATATGATTTAAACTCTAAATCATTCTTCCTCTTTCCCACTGCTCAACTTGCCCAGGTTTTACCCATATATATAGAGAGAGGGTAAGGGGATGTACTAAATTGCCATCAATATATTATAAAGCTAAACAATCAATAGAAATATAGCAAGACAGGTCACGATAAGATAGTATAACTGCAAATAGTTAGTCTTGATATGTAAGACTGTAGAGTTAAACTTAGTTTAAGGGGGTTCACCCATGTAATAGGTTCAAAAAATAAAAAATAAATTTTTTTTCATAAATTTTTTCCATAACGTGTCTAGAATACGGTTTGTGAATGTGTGTAGGAATGAGAAATAAAAGCCTCTGTAAAATAAAAATTTAAACATGAGTCAATAACATTGCATTTATTGGGAAAATATGTATAAAGAAGATTAAAAAGGTAAACCAACATGAAATTGAAATTTTAAAACAAGACATATTAATACTGAATTTATTAGAAATAAATTATAAAGAAAATTATAAAAGGATATAGTTGTGATTCAAACAATATGTAATAATTTTTTAACATTAAAAATATGTCTGAATAGTTACTAAACAAAATATTGTTATGTCATTTATAGATAAGAGTAATATATATATATATATATATATATATATATATATATATATATATATATATATATATATATATATATATATATATATATATATATATATACACTCTGTCGCAAAAAAATATATGCACCCAGAAGAAATCAAGCTACAATCACGAAACTCGGCAAGAATGTAGTCTGGTAAGAGATATGCAAATGATTAAAATTTCGAAGCCAATGAGACAAGGCTAAGTGTGCTATGCGCATATTAGTTGCGCAACTGGGAGAGTTTAAAAGCATGAGTACGAGCGCCGTACGGCTATCCAAACGAATCTGATGACTTTGATAGACGATATTGAGACTTAGGATGCCTCTAAGACGTAACCGGCGGCAGTACGAGCAGCTGACGGACTTTGATAGGGGCCGTATAATAGGCCTCAGAGAAGCAGGTTGGTCGAATAGACGTATCGGCCGCCACCTCGGTCGGAGCGATATGGTAGTTGCTCGGTGTTGGCAACAGTGGATCACAGAAGGTAGAGTGTACCGTCGCGGAGGGTCAGGACGTCCCAGGAACACAAATGATCGCGAGGATCGTGCAATCAGAAGAGTGGCCACTTCGGCACCAACAACGTCGCTAGCATCGATTCAACGCCACTTACCTCCTTCCAGACATCCAGTGCCATCAAGAGAAACCATAAGGAGACGACTGACCGAAGTTGGCTTGAGGAGCCGACGTCCGCTAAGACGCTTACCACTGACCCCACATCATAGGAAGTCGACTGTATTTTTGCCGACCTCGGGCAACTTGGAGTGTGACAGACTGGAGACGTGTCATCTTCAGTGATGAATCCCGATTCAGTCTCAGTGCTGATGACCACCGCACACGTGTCTGGAGGCGCACCGGCCAGCGGTCCGATCCGGCATTTATTGTCGAGCGGCATACAGCAATTTCACAAGGTGTGACAGTGTGGGGAGCAATTTCTTGGGACACACGATCATCTTTAGTGGTCCTTCAAGGCACTTTGACAGCTCGCAGATACGTGGACGATATTTTAACGCCGATTGTGCTACCCATGCTATCAAGTCGCCCAGGTGCCATTTATCAACAGGATAATGCTCGTCCACATACTGCGCGACTCTCTCAACAATGTCTTCAAGGATATGACGTCCTACCATGGCCTGCCAGGTCACCAGATCTTTCGCCAATAGAGCATGTCTGGGACGCGCTGGGAAGGCAACTGCAGCCGTCCCGAGATACAGGAGAATTAACTGCGCAGATGCAAAGACTATGGCAGGATCTTCCACAGGGGGTCATAAGTGATCTAATTGAATCGACGCCACGCCGAATTTCGGCTTGTATAGCTGCCAGAGGTGGCTTTACTACTTACTGATTTTTAACCTTTTGCAAGCTGTAACCGCTTAATAAAATGATATTTTGTTCTGAATTTTTAATCATTTGTTTATTTTTATATACACTACATGCATACCAAATTTCGTGAATGTAGCTCAATTTCTTCTGGGTGCATATATTTTTTTGCGACAGAGTGTATATATATATATTAGAATTAAAAAAAGATACCTTGAATAATATTAAAATATCATATATTCTGAGTGATTTTAGTGCTTTGCCAAAGGGCAAATGTAACACATGCATCTGTACATAGACTTAAAATTGATAATGAATGCAGCGAAAGTCGCTTAACACGAAACTGAAGGGACTGAAATATTTTTTCGTGTTAAAGGTTATTGCAATAAATAAATAAATATAATATCGAAAAACTTAAGTTTATTAGAGTTGATTTTATTTACATAAACTTGTATATATGTATATATTTAATAAAAATCAATGAAACAAAAACTCACTACATCTTAAGGAAATTTCATAATTTTTTTAAAAAATTTATGAAAAACAAAGCAGTTATTCAATTTTTCAATATTTTCTTTGTATTGTTTTTTTAGCATTATATTGTCAACAAATTATTCTATATTGTCCATTTTGTTATTCATTTCCCCATTGGAATGTGCGTCTAAGTAACTGCGCTTAATTTTCATCTCGTTCCTCATTACAGGAAGAGGATGTGGGAACATTAGATGTATTATTCATTTTGTTTTCATCGTCGGAATCCGCATCAATGACATTTTTAGCGCTTTGAACAATCTCTAAAATGCCTTTGTCTGCCATAATTGGAGCTGTACACACATTATCATCATGTACAGCAATGAATTCTTCCGATAATATAATATGACAGCCTAATGGCGCACACAGGAATTTTTCAAGGGGGAGGGGTCCGGTTTCAACAGTTCACCATTCTTGTATCATGCTCCTTTTGATTTTGTCGATTTTTGGGAGCAAAAGACAGTAATAAACTAGTTTTTGAATAAATAATTAGCATTAATTAATAAAATTAATCATTAATAGCAAGTAATTAATTAAATTTTACGTACTATATACTTCGAATTATAATCAATCGGAAAAAAAATCGAGGGCTTTGGGGGGTCCGATCCCCAGGGCCCCCCTCCCCTTGTGTGTGCCACTGTGACAGCCCAATCCGGCTGGTGTTTTCCGTATTTTGCTTACTCCTATAGAAGGAAAATCTTTTCGTATTAACCTATATTGCGTCTTAAGCGTTTTCGCATTAAATGTAAAGGGTGTGTTTTTTTTAGAGGTATAGAACTTTAAATTGCAATAAAACAACGATGTATTATTCGATTAACATGAATTTTTTTATTCGAAAGATAATCTTGTGGCATTACATTTTAAATATGATTTCTGGCATATGACTGCCACGGCTGGCTCGGATGTAGTCCAATTTGGACGTCCAATTTTCGATGACTTTTTCCAACATTTGTCGCCGTATATCGGCAATAAAAGGGCGAATGTTGTCTTCCAAATGGTCAAGCGTTTGTGGCTTATCCGCATAGACCAATGACTTTACATAGCCTCACAGAAAATAGTCTAGCGGTGTTAAATCACAAGATCTTGGAGGCCAATTCACAGGTCCAAAACGTGAAATTAGGTGGTCACCAAACGTGTCTTTCAATAAATCGATTGTGGCACGAGCTGTGTGACATGTTGCGTCGTCTTGTTGGAACCACAGCTCCTGGACATCATGATTGTTCAATTCAGGAATGAAAAAGTTAGTAATCATGGCTCTATACCGATCACCATTGACTGTAACGTTGTGGCCTTCATCGTTTTTGAAGAAGGATTCCACCAGCCCATAAAGCGCAGCAAACAGCCAGTTTTTCTGGATGTAACGGTGTTTCGACATACACTTGTGGATTAGCTTCACTCCAAATGCGGCAGTTTTGTTTGTTGACGTAGCCATTCAACCAGAAGTGCGCTTCATCGCTAAACAAAATTCGCTTATGAAAATCGACCATTATTTTCGAAATAAAATTGCACAATTTGAAAGCGTTGTTCAGGCGTGAGTCTATTCATGATGAATTGCCAAACCAAACTGAGAATAAATCACTTGACAGCTGTTAAATAGGTCGCCATCTTGGAAAGTAATGCCAACTTAAACTTCTCTACCTGGAAAAAAACACTCTGTATTTCACTGTACTTAATACATACACTCATAGACAAAAAATTCGTACCAAGAAATAATTGCGGGATAGTAACGAAACTTGGCACGAAGGTACATGTCAGGGAGATTTGCAAATGATTAGAAATGCAGCATGATTGCGCATTACGTATAGCCGGTAGAGAGCACTCAACGTCGTTCTCCGTGGAGTATAAAACAAGTAATCAAAACTTGTTTGAGTGTGCTGAATTATTTGCAAAGGAAGATCTGAGGTAGACAAGCCATTACGCCGTATTCGAAGACAATATGAGCAGCTGTCGCAGTTCGAGAGGGGGGGAAATCATCGGCATGATGGAAGCTCGGGGGTCAGCTAGGCTTGTAGCTCGTCAACTAGGTCGCTCTGATTGTGTTGTGAGGATATGTTGGAACCAGTGGATCCGAGAGATGTCATTTACGCGAAGACCAGGCTCATTTTGCTCTCGATAGACAAGTCGTCGAGAAGACCGCCACATCGTAAGAAATGCACGTGTACAGCCCCAACTGCTTCAATGACCGCCATCGTGGCACAGGTAGAACCTTTATTAGGGGCCCCTGTGTCTTCTCGAACCATACGAAGGCACATGGCTGAAGGACATTTGGGATCGCAGCGCCCATTACGTGGACTGCCCTTGACGCTCACCGTTCGACTCCTCTGTTTGGAGTGGTGCCGCGCACGAGGAAACTGGATTATAGCTGGATGGAACCAGGTCGTCTTTAGCGACGACTCCAGATTCGACCTCAGCGGTGATGACAATCGTGCTCGTGTTTGGAGACCCCGTGGTGAACGCTTCAATCCTGCCTTTGCTTTACAGTGACACACCACTCCCACAGCTCGTGGGATGGTATTGGGTGCCATTGCCTACAATACACGGTCACCTTTAGTATTGATCCATGGCACCATGATAGCTCAGCGGTATGTCCATGACATCCTGCCACCATATGTGTTGCCACTCATGCAACGGCTCCCAGGAGCCATTTTTCAACTCGACAATGCTTGGCCTCACACGGCAAGCGTGTCACAAGACTGTCTCCACTCTGTTCCTACCCTTCTTTGGCCTGCCCGATCCCCATATTAGTCTCCAATCGAGCATACATGGGTGGTATGCTCGAGATGAGATAATTTGGAACGGCGAATTGGGCATCCCGCGAGTTTGAATGAACTAGAGGCAAGATTACAGCAAATATGGAACGAAATATCTCAAGACATCATACAGAACTTGTATGCCTCAATAACCGATTGTATCGCATCGTGTATTCGCGCTAGAGGGGGTTCAACAGGGTATTAAATCCTTCGTTCTTTCGCCTTTATCTCTGAAATAAATGATTATTTTTCTTTCATTTTCGTATCATTTACTTTTATCAAAGTAGTCATTACGAACGTAAAATTTCGCGCGCGCGCGCGTTTCATTTTAACGACTCCTTCTTGGTGCACTAATTTTTTATGTCCAAGAGTGTAAGTTAAAGCTTGTATAAAAGAGTAGTAAAACTTCCACAGAATGTCACACATCCGTAACATCATTCTTTTTCAAACCGAAAGATCTTTAAGTTGAGCCACATGTAGCAGTTCTCATGCAAAGAGGTTAAGACTGTTTTCATCAAATGTACGAGGGTTTGAACTAAATGCGAAACACATTTTCGGACAGAAAAATGTCATAAAAATTTGTGAACATTGTAACTCCTATATAATATTTGTTTATAACACAGCGTTTTTAAAATTTCAAAATATTCTATAACAATTAATTTTTCTTTTTAAGGCTACACAGTACGCTTTTTCAAACAAAAATTTTTGGAGACAATTATAGTAAGAAAATTTGTAACATTGTAACTCATATATTTGTTTATATAACATAGCATTTTTAAAATTTCAAAATATTCTATAATAATTAACTTTTCCTTTTAAGATTACACAGTACCTTTTTGCAAAAAAAATTTTGGAGACAGTTACAGTAAGAAAATAATTTATGTTTTATATTCATATTATATTATCGAGTTGATTCTGAAAGCAAAAAGTCAGTTTGATCAGCCATTATTTTACAATTTTAAAAAATTAAGAATTTTTGAAGATTTTTCAAATTTTTTTTAAAATGCTGAATTTTTAAATTTTTTAGTCATTTTAAGTAATTTATATTTATTAGATTATTGCAAACAAAAGTTGGTATGGATTTGAAAATGTGTTCCCTTGTTGATTTTTAATAATTATTTTTTTAGCTAAACCTGGAAAAAGTACGAAAATTTTTAAAATATTAAATTAAGCATTTTTTAAAAAAATAACTATGGATCTCAGACCTAAATCTATTTTAACTTTTATAAAATATACGTTTCGGGGTATCTATAAAAATTTTCAGACTCAATTTTGAACAAAAAAGAAGCCTTAGGGATTAGAAAACACCTAAATATCTTTAAAATTAAAAGTCTGAGAAAAACGCATTGAAAGTTTGTAAAAACATAAAACTAAAACCTATAATGCCTGTATAGCTCTAATTTTTTAATATTTCATTTTCCAACTTATATTTTATATCAAAACACTAATTCAATTAATTATGACTGAAAACATTTTTTTTTTCTTCAGAATATATTTTTGGATAATATTTATAATTTTTGTTACGACGACTGGTTATTCAGTCAAACCCTAACAACATATTTTTACAAAAATTTTGAAACACAAAGCTTTTATGTACAATACAATAATGATATTAACATAAGCTAAAAATCATAGGTTTGTACATAAAATTTAATTTTTGTAGCTTTAAATCGGGGAAGTTGAGCAACAGTTTTAAAATCGTCCAACAAAAACTCAAATACCATAATATAGTACTATTATATGTTTACTATAATGTAGTTTGGCACATCATGGAAATATTCAGTCTTATCTGCAATACTGTATTCGGATGTCTTATTGCAGTACCCCAGTGAAATTCTGGTTTTTAGATATATCATTTTCACAATAGTATTCCATTTATTCCAAATATTGTTTTCATAGCAACTTAAGAAAGTTTTGGCGGTGGCATTTCCTCAACAGAAAAAAAATCAATGAAAACGCTTCTTAGTTAAACAAACTTTTTTAAAAAACAAAATTGGCCTTATGAAATCAATATTGATTAAGTCATTATGAGAACTCAAAAAACCCAAAACATAATTAAGCAGAAATGATTTTAGTAATGAAAATTGAAATTTATAACCATTTCACACTAAAAGATTGGATTGTGTGTACTCAAAAATCTTTTTAATTCATTCAATTTAAGAGTGGAAAAATGCTTTGAAATGTAATCGAAACCAAAACCAAAACTGAGAAAACTTCAAATATCTTAAAAACTAATTTGTTATCAGATCTGAAATTTGGTAGCAAGCTTTCCAGTGATATGAGCAAAAAAAAAAAAAAAAAAAAAAAAAAAAAAAAAAAAAAAAAAAAGGTTTATTTGAAATTTGAAGAGTACAGTGTACTCATAATATGTAAAAGGATATCTCATTTAGCATTACGGTATAGGAGAAAAATTGTGAGACACATTTTATAAAAGAAAAAAAATGTGTCAGAGTAATATGATAAAATAAGTGCTTTTCGACAGGATAGTGAAGTCATAACATAATATTAATGTTTGAGTACTTTTATATCTGAAAAAATATTCCAAACTCGGGTTCTATTTAACATTAACTGACGGTAGCCTTAATCATATTATGTGCATTTCTTTTAAAACTAAATTACCTCTAAATTCATAACCTTAAAAACAATCTTACATGCGATAATCGTAGTGTAAATTAAATATTTTCTTTAATATTCTCGAGAAAAAAAAATCTCTTTATTTATGTCCAAATTTATTTTGAATTCCTGCAATGTGATTTTGGCTTATTTCATAAAAACTCTTGCTTCAAAATAATACATTTCATTTTTTTAATGCTAACCAATAAAAGAATTTCAAAGCATATGGAAATTGATGAAAAATGATTCACAAGATTAAACAAAGCTTTTTCTTGAAAGTTTTGAATGCATAAATTATGGAAAGGAAATAAACCTATAATCATAATGATATAAAATGATTGAAGTAAAAGAAGCTTAGTTTAAATATTGGGGGGAGATTTCGTTCCGCTTTAATTTTGGCCTTGAGGCTCAATTTCGATGAATTCTCTACAGCATTTTATAATTATCTGCATAAACAGTATAAGAAAAAAAGTGTGGGGGGATCTGACATCCGGGGACTAGATTAAAAACTCGGGGGAAATGGATCCAAAGTGATCTCCCACATCATTCCTGCTTCCACATTAGGGAACCTCCTCCAGTCACCCCTCCTAGTATTGAACATACCCTTCGTTCAGGAAGGTTGGGAGAACTTAAAGCGCCACGCCCCACAAGGGGACCCAACTCCCCCTTTTCAATTCACGCCTTGATCAGGGCCCGTCATTGGTTTGACTCCCAGTCAGGAAAAAGGCACCCCATCCTGGTCCTCTTTCGACCCCCCATAGTAGATGGGAGTCATCGCTCTACTTGGCGTTTAAATTATATTGGTAGGCGATAATGATACCATGAATCATGCAAACACTGACTATAAATCAATGCCTCGATGACTCGGTGCGTTTTTAATGCTCTGCAAGAGATGATGCTTAATATGATACCGATCTTCAACGATCGGGTAATTTTCATGGTATAAGAATTACATTCGAGGAAATGCAGCAAACTAAAAGGACGGGAAAAAATCGCTGATTCACCCCCCGCGAAATAAATAAAAATAGCTTTGATGTGGTCTTGAAAACCCACTTTTTACGAGCATTCTCTTCAAATGCCAATTTAGAGACATCCTAGTGTTCTTTGTGACCCTTATCTCGAAACAACAAGAGTTCTTCACACAGAAGTTCTGGGCACAGAAGATTTACAGGCCCCCTTGACACTGGCGGATCGAAATGCATAACCAAAAAATATGGGTTAAGTCCAGTTATTGCACAAAATGCTCGCATTTTGCGAAGTTTTAATGAATCTCGCCAGTGCGGTTTATCCATTGGACGCCCAGGGCCCAGAAGGGACTTAAGGAACCCGGACAAGTTGGCCTTAACCAGATTTTCTGGTTGTAAATTTCGATCCTCCAGTGCAAGGGGGGCGTATATCTTCTGCGCCCTGGGTCCTAAAAGAGCTTAAATGAGCACTGAATCTTGCGGGTCGCAAAACTACTCAAGGTGGGCTGCGGGTAGACAACCATTGTACTAAAATATACACCTATGGCATGTTTCTAGTGAATACCTTTTAAACATATTATGTTTCTAATTATTCACATACAATTTGGGTACTTGTATTATTTAGTTGATTTGATCCCAATTTTATTTAAACCTATTTGATAGAAGCCTATAGAACACACGATGATAGAGAGAAAGAGAGATACATTCGATATTTCTGAAAACACATTGCATGATGAGTTCCAAGTATTACTCACAGCACTCGGTTAAGAAAAGCATAGAAGTGTTGATAAATCTTCTTGTTAAATTGGAGCGTTCGCAAAATTCAAATTTCCAAGAGCATTCTTTTTTCATTTATCACAAAGGGACGGGAAAATGACACACTTGTTTCCGTTGCCTCTTAAGCTCACTGCGTTTTGTCGAACGAAATTCTTATACTCCAAAATAGACACATTTATTTGTATATTTAACATTATTTTTCAAAAAGCATTCTTTATTTTAATTTAATTTAAGTCAACTGAATTATTTGAAATTTTCCTATAAAAAATTGATCATTCTAATTTGTAATCAGCTCCTGTATCAATATGTATGTTACCGTTAAAGTGTGAAACCCGTTATTTCATAAAATAACAATATATTTCATGAAATAACTAGACAAGTCAATTAAAGTACATAAAATTAGTGAATTATACGAGTTAACTAGATATTCTATAGCATAACGATTATTTAATCGTTAAGCAAGGCCGTAGCTACCACCGTGTCAATGATACGAAGCCCCCAAAATTCAGGGGGCAAGAAATAAATGTGCAAGAAAAAAATCCTAAAATATTGAGAGCCCACCAAAAAGGCCCCCAAGGAATTTTGATTCGGGGCCCACACAGAACTAGTTACGCCGATGTCGTTAAGGTATGAAATACGGCACTCAAAAGTTCTTTGAACCAGTTCTAGGAGCTTTTAGTCAGCTTTGATGCGCTTTTTGTTACTTTGCGATGAAAAAAATGTAATAATAAAATGTGTGTATTTGTTTCAAAAATAATATGCAATGTAATTCAAAGCGACATGACAGCAATCCTTACTCTAATAAATAATGAAAAGTAAAATAAATTTATTTCATAAAATTTAAATTAATATTTTCTTACATTTTTGTTCGAAAAAGTTGACACAATGTATATATGATGCAACAGTTTTTCTTCCCGCAATTTTTTGATACAATTTAAATATAGCTATTTCTGCAACATATTCTTTTATCCCCTTTCTAATGCTATCAATATGAGTAATACTAAATTATATCATTTTCTTTTCCTTATTATTTATCAATTAATCATCCGCAATAGAGATAAAATGTATTTTTCGAGATATTTTAATTATTTATGATTAATTAATTTACAATATAACTTTGAAATGGTTAATTTTTCACTTTAACGATCTATTATTTGTTATTTCACTGAATAACTAGGTAAAGTATGAAATTTTTCATCTATTATATACTTTGACTTGTCTAATTATTTCAAGTAATATATACCTAGTATTCTGTGAAATAATTAAATTATAAACTTAACGGTAACCCATATAAAATGCCAACTACTCTCTCCTTACCCCATTTTTGCTGTTAATGCTTAGAACCAGAATGTCAAACACGGGATTCACCGAGAACTGTTTTGCGGCCTGCTAAAACTGATGACAAATACGTTTTCTTAATTTTTGTCTACATTGAATTCTGCAATAAAAATTTTTTTAAAAAAATAATAAGGGGAAAAAACACACCTTATGTTGCACAACATTTGTGACGAATCTATACGGCACTTTATCACTAATACTCTTGGGCATCTTTGGGGATTGTAAATTCGCGTATATTTCCAACCAGCTCTAAAATGAGAAAACGGGATATGCAAATGAATCAAAGTATATAAGGAGAGTGTTGTAGGTTAGTGGAGAAGGCTATTGAGCCAAGAGATACATAGACGGAGCGCTAAGAAGACTCAAGTTGATTGTGTGATTAGTTTCTACCTGATTATCAGGCAGCGATCTACATTCGGAAAGTTGAGCCGACTGGAAAGAAGTGAAGTAGTAAAAGTCAGGGGATATTTAAACTTCATTTATTGGATAATAAGAGTAAATAAGTAATAGAGTTAGTGGAAAGTTAATGATTGCTAGGAATTCACATTGCGTATATCTCTCGGTCCTCTTTTATTCCGGTAAACCCGTTCGATATTGAGTTTAATAGTTGATTAGTATCATATTTCGTGATTTAATTTAATAGTAAAGTTCAATCCCATCGACGTAGACATATTCATTCATATTTGTATTTATAAGATTGATAATTGATTCAAGTAAATAAATATTATTTGTTATTGTAAAAATGTCGTCTGGAAATTTTTTTGCCTCAATTCAATCTTGGTGTCCAGGGGGGTTCCCACACATTTCTATTTATTTTAAAATGGAATCATTGTGCATAAATGTAGGATTTCCCGTTTGAAACCATTTTGTAAAAAGTTGAGTCATATCCTTTTCAGAGGACTATTAATGTCAGTTTTGTTTATTACCGCATTCCGAAGCAGCGCCGTCTGATGAGCTTTCGGAGCTCCGGCTTGAATAATTTTTTGGCAGAGGCCTACTAACCCCCGCCGGTTCAACACGTCACGTTTTTTGCGCATTTCGCGCCCAGCGCGATTTCAGTCCAAGCGTCCAAGCATGAGAAAGGTAATAAATTTCTCCGTCTTCTAAAGGTATAACTCAACTTTCAATTAATCTAATTTCTGCATGTCTCTTTCCCTTTGTAAATATTCCCCTTGTAAATTTTCCCCTTTAACTTGAAATAAATTCTTTTTTTACTTAAATGAAGTATCTGCGGTTAATGAATTTGCGGTTTTTTTTAATGAAGTATCTGTTTATTGGTGCTCTATTGTAGAATTGTTCATACCATGAAATGCCCGATCACTTCATGAAACAACAGTTGCATTTGTTGACATGAGAAATTCTGCAATGCAGCCACAGTGTGACACGATGGAGTTGTAACAGTGACACGCTAAAACTTACTGTAAAATTAAAGAAATTTTTAAAAAGATACTAAATAATATTTTTTAACAATTTTATTGAAGTGGGGCTGTCCGAGACAAAAAAACCCCCTCAAAATTTGGATCCAAATATGTTTGTGAATAAATATTTTTTGCTATGAACATAATAAAATAAATATGACTCAAAACTAGCTAATATTCACCTATAATAACCTAATTTTGTTAGCATCTGTAAGAACCAGTGGAACACATAAGGGGGGTTCCTGGAGGTCCGGATCCCCCCAAAGACCTTGATTTTTTCCCATTGATTATAATTATAAGTATATAGTACGTAAAATTTAATTAAGCATTTGTTATTAATGATTAATTTTATTAACTAATGCTAATTATTTATTCAATAATTAGTTTTTTACTGTGTTTTGTTCCCGAAGATCGACAAAATCAAAAGGAGCATGATACACACACACACACAAGAATGGTGAACTTTCAACCCTAGACCCCCTATGAAAAATTCCTGTGTGCGCTACTGGTAAGAGCTAATCGTAATATAGTTAACTTGGTAAAAAAAGTAATAATTCAAAAGCTACATTAAGTAAATACTGTTTAATAATTATACTGAATTAAATGATTCAATTTACTCTTTTTTATTTAATACCTAACCTAATTGCTTGAAAACGTTTATTAACAATAAAAACTATAAGTTTGTACTTTCGTCTTATTTATTATATTATTTTTAAATTTCGACTACAAAGACTTGCATTAAAAATGTACTATTTGCGTACAAATCCCATAATAAGCTTATAAATAACATTTTTCCTTATTTGTTTGATGGAAAAGTTGGAAGTGACATGTATAATTATATTAATTTTTTTTATCAAATAGTGGCATGATTCTCAAAAAGGTACGAGCATGGCATCAATGAGTCATGAAATGTCAGTAGAATCAGAAGCTCTCTATTCGTTACCATTCAGCTGTTTTCTCGTCTTATATATACATTACAACTTTTACCTAGTTTAAAAAAGTACAGTAATATACTTCGACTCTTACGCTACCCCGAATTATGCGAAAGCGGATTTACACAATTTTCAGATCTCCTCCATTCGTCTTTTTTTTTTTTTTTTTTGTTACCACGGAAACTCAGGTGGAATCAGTATCAGAAACTGATGAAATTGGTAATGTGTTTGAAGGAGTTGTCGATCTTGCCAGGAAAATAAATTTAGAAGAGGACAGTGATGATGTTCAAGAATTGCTGAATTCTCATAAACATGAGCTGGCAATTAATGAGCTTATAGAAATGCATGAGCAAGAGCAAGGCATTAAGGTATCCGACTACTTTCGGAAGCATGATTTTGAAAAAGCACATAAATGGATAATTTTCATGATATTTAATGTCACTTAGATTAGAATACATACATAAATTGTTTTAAGGACATTTTGACAAAAAATTATTTAAATACAATATTTCAGCAAAAAATTAACTTAGAATAACCTTTTTTCAAAATGTTCTCCTTTTGTGAAAAATGGTTCTATTATAGTAATATTTTGCCTGTATATAGCTCAGACCTCTCTACAGAGGTTGAACTAGAATTTTTGAAAAATTCACATTATTTTCAGAGTTACCACCAATTGAAATAATTATTGACGTTTTTTTCTTAAAATTTCTCCCCTCTGCTGTCGTAAAACACAGATAAACCCACTTCTAAGTTATATGTTTTAAAAATTCTAGTTGAGCCTCTGTACAGAATTCTGAGATATATACAGGCAAAATATTATTATAATAGAAGCATTTTTCACAAAAGGAGAACATTTTGAAAAAAGATTATTCTAAATTAATTTTTTGCCAAAATATTGTATTTAAATAAATTTTTTTTATCAAAATGTCCTTAAAACAATTTTATATACATTTTGTTATCTAAGTGACACTAAATATCATAAATATTATCCATTTATACACTTTTGCAAAATCATGGTTCCGAACGTAGTCGTTTACCTTAAAGAACTTGAGCCTTTAGACCCAGTTCAATAAGAAGATCAAATGACGTTGTTGGGACTTTGACAGAAGGTTTCTGTTTAATTGAAAAAGAGTTATACAAATTTTAGAAAATACAATTCCTACAAAGAGCATATTTGTTTCATCAAAACAAGGATTTTAAAAAAATGTGAGCATGCTACGAGGAAGTTTTCAGGGAGAAAAAAATCTTTGAGCAGGCACTCTGCTTTATTAGATTTAATGAAACCTTCTACAGCCAAATTATTTCGGTTTGCAATTCTGTACCTTTATGTTATCTAAAAATTTATTAAATATTTCTTTTCCTAAATTATTTCCTTTCATCTTCGGCCCCAACTAAAAATAATTTAGAAGTATTTATCTGCGAAATTATATACCTCGACTTACGCGATTATCACTCAGTCCCACCTATCGCGTAAGTTCGGGGTATTATTGTTATGTTCTTTGTTTAGTGTTTAACTGACAATTTATCAAAACAATGCACAAGTTCTCTACAAGTATGGGTAGAAAACGATCACCTGAAGAGTCACTTTTTAAGAAAATCGAAAGTTACAGTATTTTTGTATTTAAGAAGAAAATAAAATTTCATGTTTTATATGTACAAACTTTAGAGCGGTTTGTAAGGAGTATAAAATTAAAACACTATGACACACTCCATATTGAAAATTATGCCAAATACGTAGGAAAGCTTCGTAAAGATGAATTGTTAGAATTAAAGTTGATACCTCAAAAGCAACAAAGCTTATTTACCAAACCTGTTGAGTGAATGAGGGAGAGTTACATTAACGTAACGCTATAAAGCAACGCGAGGGCTATGCCAAACCTGTTGAAGAACGAACTGCAAAAATGAACTACAGGGTTAGCGCCCCTTCCGCTTCTCAGGGAGCCCTGGAGGCCGTTTTACTTCTCCGAAGAGAAAAATATTTGGGCAACAGACATTTTTCAGATGATGCACTCCAGTTTCTGAAATAAATGAAAAAAAAATAGTTGAAAAAATAGCGACTAGATGGCGTTTATGGCAGTGAATACTGTTCTTCAAATCCAACGCAGTTGTCAAACGCTCCCGGTAAACGTTATCTTTCAAAAAGCATCATAACCAGAAGTCGCAAGGCGTGAGATCGGGTGATTGTGGATTGATTGAATATTAATGTCGCACTGTTCAGCTACACGAGGGCTTTTGGCGACAGACCACGTAATTTTGAACCATGGACAAGTGACGTCTACGACACCTGAGCTGGCACACCCCCTTTCCTAACTACCACACCAACGGGAGGACGTTTCAGCTCTCGACAGATTTAACGGGCATCTCTGCCCTACACGGTGGGTCTTTAGTGGTACTGGGCTCGAACTCGTGACATGGCAAGCCACGATCCGATACCTATACCACTCGGCTACCGCGGCCACCCGGGCGATTGTGGAGGCCAAACTGTTGGGAAAGATCGGCCGTTCACACGTACGTCTGTCAATGCCCGTCTTAACAATTGTTGGATTGAGCTCGCTTTGTGAGGTGGGGCTCCATCGGGTTGAATATGGTTTTTTGTAGGCAAACTCGTTGCTGGACAGTAGGAATTATGTAGGTCTGTAACATCTCACGATACCGTTCCCCGTTAACAGAACAGGTGGTAAGTCATTGAGGGGTCACTCGTTCAAACAATTAGGGCCCGAGAATGAATGAAGCAGTGAACCTGCACCACACGGTCACCTTTCGTATAATGCAAAGCTTTGGCATGTACCGCGTGGGGGTTTTCTGTAGCCCAGAAGCGACAGTTATGGCTGTTCACTTGTCTATTAAGATAGAAGTGGGCCTCGTCCGTTCACAGTATGTTCCATGGCAATGAATCATCGACCACCATTCTTGCGAGAAATTTTAGCGCGAAGTTTTTGCGAGTGTCTGGGTCGTGCGGTTTCAATTGCTGAACCGCTTGAATCTTATACGGGTAGAAATCAAAATTTTACACATGATATGTCGTATAGTGTAGTAGGGCATACCAAGGATACGTGAAATTGTCGGTACGCTGATAGTTCCGTGAAATGAGAGATTCACTACTTACTTCCACGACCGCTGTAGCAATACCCTCTACGACGGCGCTGTTGGTTCTTTTTCGTTCTCTTCCAGGAAGAACGCCTAGCTGTCCTGCTTTCTCAGATTTCACCATCATGTCTTTAAGAGCACACTCCGACATCAGTCCACATCGTTGTTTCTTGAGACGGCGGAACTCTTTGTCAGCTGCCGCTGCATTCTCATTGTTGCGGTAGTATAGTTTCACAAGAAGTGCACTCTCAGGCAACGTTGGCATTATGCAATGCTTAATTGATGTGGCAAGAACAACATCTTCCATTTATTGTGAGCGATATTAACATATTTTGCTGGAATGTGCTAACCCACAGCGCCATCTATTGGAAATTTTTTAAACAATTATTTATTTTATTTCAGAAACCTCGAGCGCATTATCTGAAATGTCTGTTGTTCAAATATTTTTTTCGGACCAGTAGAACGGCCTCCAGGGCCCTCTGAGCAGCGAAGTTTAATTTCGCCAACCCTGCACATTGAACATCGCTTAACACGAAACTGAGGGGACTGAAATATTTTTTCGTTTTAAAGGATATTTCGGAAAAAAAAAATCATAGTTTCAACAAAATTAATTTTATTGGAGTACATTTCATTTGCATAAATATGTGTGCATGCATGTAATTAATAAAAATCAATGAAACAAAAACATTCCCAATGAAATTTAATACAAAATTTCAAGTACTTCGAAAAACAAAACATTTATTGAATTTTTGGGAAAATAATCTGATATTTTTCTTTGCATTGCCTTTTTAGCAAAAAAAATTGTTTGATGTCATCCATTTTTTTATTAATTTCAACATTGAAGTGTGTGTCTAAATAACTGCGTATATCTTTCATGATGTTCCTCATTTCGGATGACATGGGAACAGGAGCTGCATTATTCATTTCATTTTCGTCGTCAGAATCCAGCATCAATGATATTTTTGAGCTTTAAAAAAATTCCAAAATGTCTTTTTCTAACATAATTGGGGCTGTATACACATTATCATCATCTACTGCAACGAATTCTTCCGATGATGAATCTATGTGGCTGATGTTTTCCATATTTTGTTCATTCCCTGAAGGGAAATCGTTTCGTTTTCGGAAAAAAAACAGTAAAAAATTAATTATTGAATAAATAATTAGCATTAATTAGTAAAATTAATTATTAATAACAAATACTTAATTAAATTTTACTTACTATATACATAGGATTATAATCAATCGTAAAAAATCAAAGGCTTTGGGGGGTGACCGGACCTGAGCCCCGATGATGACTTTATAATGGATGATCTGAATAAATACATATTTTATCATCACACAAAAACTGATTTCTTTTGCAACGCAACACTGATGCTTCTCCTCCTGAGGGCTGCGGTAGCCTAGTTATTATGGTCACGAACTCAAGATTGGCGTGTCGTGCGTTCGAGTCTTGATGCTACTGAATACCCTCCATGTAGAGACAGATAATGCATGCTAAATCTGTAAATCTCAAAGCTCTTCTGTTTGCTCGTGTGGTAGTTTGGAGTCGTTTGGTAGTTGTTGTGCTCAGGTGTCATCCTCATCACTTGACTGAGGCTCAAAATTACGAGATCCGTCGTCACTAGCTCTCGTGTAGCTGAATAGAGCGCCGGTCCCCTATTTAACAAGTTAGCCCAAATTTCGAAAAAAGTTCATTCTGCAGAAAATTCGTTAAATGGAGATTTATCTTTTCATGGACTTTAGAAACCCTATAAAACGAATTTTAAATTCATAAACACTATGTATTATTTAAAAAATGGAATTAATCGCACTATTTTTTTTTTGTAAATTAATATTTATTTATTTTGTACATTTTACCCATCAAAAAGAAATCTGCAAGGAAAAAAATCATTGTCCGCGAATACACTGTATGTTCAACTTTAAAAAATAATTTTATGTTAAAATTAATGAATTTTAATGCCATTTTCTAATTTTAAGCCTTCAAGTAATTTTAAACATACATTGTTTTATAATTTGTAATTTTAAGCACACATTGCAATATGCTTCGTTAATTTAATTAAAGATAAAATCTGTTAATTTTTGAAAAAATACGGCAATTTTATAGCTCTAGGTGAGTTAGGCATCCGTTAAAAAGTTCAAGCCCATTGATCTCCATAAAATGTGTTAAAAGAGAAAATAATTTGAAATATTCAGAAATATTTTTGAAAGAGGGAGGGAAAAAATTCGAAGCAAGAGAAAAAGTTCGTTAAGCCGAAAACGCATTTTGCTATTTGGAGGTTATTTTACGAAGAAAATAGTAAAATGTTCTTGGTTCCAGGAAAAAGTTCGCAAAATAAATTCTTTTATCAGAGGGTCATAAAATTTAGGTCGAACTTCAATGCTTTCTTTGTGTTATTCATCAACAACAAATGGTCTTCGAAGTTCTAGGCGTTTTAAAAGTATTATATATACTAAAATTGTGTATATTACATTCGCGCAAGTGGACTTAATCACCGACAATTGAGTAAATTTCTATAAGATATAGGAAGTGAATAAATACACCTATCTCTCTACCTTGTTACATACAAACTGGATAACTTTCCAATGATCTGGTTTCAAAGTGATTCTTTCAATAACTAAATAAAGTTATTTTTTTTAAAAAATCTAAAAATTATGAGAGGATGTGAGATATTAAAAGACGATCAATGGGAATAATATTCGACTTTTAGCAATTGACATTACATCTCTCCTTAGTCAACTTAATTTTAAACAACGTGATAAACAGCATGTTTATCACATGCTGTTATATCAATAGTATAACATTTCCAAACCAAAATTACATTACTCTGTCAGAAACGAATTAAAAAAAAATTCAGTTTACACTTTGCATCTTGTGAATCATAAATATCATCACAATTGAAGTTTCTGAATTTACTAATCACGTTAAATTGAGTATACCAAGGAAGTTACTTCAAGAAAAATTGCAATAATTTCCTTCTCCTTTAACCAAATGATGTTGAAATAGTTGATGAAAATTTATAACTGGAACTAATCGAAATTCAGTGTGTAATTCCCAAATGAAACAAAAACACGTTGATGATGTGAGAGAGAATTATATAAACGTTGCACTGCAAAGCTACTTGAACGGCAACGGAACTCGTAATTTTGACCATGGTCAAGTGCCGAGAGCGGCACATGGTCTGGCATCTTCTCTCACACCAACGGGAAGACGTTTGAGCCTCGACAGATTTAACACACATTAGACTCTCTACATGGTGGGTCTTCAGCGGTACTATGCTCGAACTTCTAACACTTCAGCCACGAGAACCTTAATCTCTAGGCTACCACGGCCATATTCAGGGACGTCTTAAGACTCTTTGAGGCCCTGTGTCCAGAGAAGATTTTTTGAAGCCCAGGGCCCCTATGCAAAAGTTGTCGCTACCCGAGATCTTTGAAAGTAGACAGTATATAGCATGCATTGTCAAATACTCGTACAAACGGTATTCTGAAACAAATGAATGTACACGACTCACAATCTCAAAAACCCTAGGCACAAACCGGCTCGACCGATGACCACATTTCGGCTAAAGGAGTTGAATGATTGTTTATGGTATTGGCTCAAGGCCTAGATATGAACAACGGTCATCACATGATAATACAGTCGCAACACTTTGGCCAGTTGACATACAGTATGAAATTTCCTGTTTTTCGGAGAATATGTACTGGAATAATTAATAAATCTCAGAAGGCCTTCCCACCTTCTACGGCTCTCAGAAATAACTATCCGTGTCTACATTACAAGTATGTTAAGGATTATTCACAAGTACTCTAAACTTTAACCAAAGTAATAACTAATCCCTGGTCGATTTCATGGTCAAATCAATACAAGCCAATTGCTAATCAAAACAATTATAACTCAGTTTCGGCGAGTGACTCCCTATTTATGGGTCTCACGGATTCCTCGAGAAAGATCTGCTTTTGTCATAGATCGTGGTATTAATATATTTCTCTTATAATTTCCGGAAGAATCCATACGGTCACCAACTTGCCAAAAATGGCCTCCCAAATGGTCACCAAAAATGTTGCCAACTTGACTCTTATCACCAAGTTTCCATTGAATCGCCATTATAATATCAGGAACGGCGTTTCTTGCAAATATTGCAATTTATAAACAAATAAATACAACAGAGAGTAATATTAACGTATTACACATTCAGATATAAATTATTTACACTATTTTAAGCATTCAATACACAATATTCGTAACAATATTTATAACTCAAGTTTTTAAGAAAACAAAATGCGATTATAAGTAAAAATAAGTTTAATTGCTATCGTTTTCTAATACTGAAAAGTGTAGTACTTTGTGCTCCCAACTCGCTCACTTCTTAAAAATGTATTGTATTTTGAGAAAGGCAGCGCATTTTTTTATTTCTTTAAAAATAGTTCTTAATTGATAGTCAGTTAAGCTAAGGTAGTATAAATTTCCAACATGCTAATTTTCTACTACATTTTAAAAGATGGTAACTTTCATTTTTAAACCTGTTAACTTCATGTTGTGTATCCAAATTTCAAAACCTGCTTGTATTATTAGAAACGCTTTACTTATATTATTGTAAGCTAAATATTTCAATCCCTAAGAAGACATTTTTGAGACTGTAGGGGTGCATCTTCCAAAAGTAACTTTTACCATTAATCATAATTATATATTCCTTCTTAAATTTAAGATGTGAAGGATCGGAATTTGATGGTTATATTTATTCAAAAAGTTAGATTTAATAACCAAATACGCCCGAAAAAAAACGTACAGTCAGATTCACCGCATTATATGTGCATATCTCAATAAAGACAAATATATTTTAATGCTTTATTTTTAATTAGTAAATCTATGATTAATAATATTGTATATATCTCTAATATTCTTTGTATGACTTTATCATGCCCAGACAAACTTTGGATTCAACCATATTTCAAATTCAAGATAGGATCTGTACTCTATTTTAAATTTCTAACGCGTCTTTCATTGAGCATTTAACCAAATAAAACTTTACCACACAAACATTTTTTTAAAATTAGAGAATTTGTTTAGTACATAGTTGTATTACTGTTATAAATTTCGGTTCAAAATATATTGTACTCATAAATTAAGCCCACAGAGTGCATTGATTTAGTTTCACGCTCTCTAGCAACGGTTCTTAAACTGTGGTCCGCGGACTCCTTGGAAGTCCTTGAAGATTTCTCATTGAATGTTAAGCTTTCTCCCTTTTACAGACTCTGAAAAGCCTCGCAAAAAAAATTGAAAGGTGTGCCATTTTAGACTAGATCACTAAATTGCTTCCAATGAAAAAAACTTTACAAGGACACGTATTTCGACCAAGAATATTAATTTAGTTAGTATTAAATTAGTATTTTGCAATATTTTTAATTAAATATTTAGTGTTTTCTTAAAGGGAAAAAAGAGTTAAAAAAAAGTCTGTGCATAAGTAGCAGAGGCTATCTTAGGATTCTTGAGAAAACTTTAAATCACTCAGACATATTTTGGGAGTCAGGAAGGGACGTTCAAAACCCTGGGGTCCGCGATGCCAGGTTGATGCTACACAAAAGGGTTTGACATTTGTCAGTAAATTCGAAACAGAAATAACTTTCACATATACTTAAAAAGATGACTTTTATAGTTAAAAATAACTATGCTTTATGAAGGCTCAATTAATTTTCCAATGGTTTTGAACCACCTATTCCTTATTACACAACTATTCCATAATACCCTCAAATCACACAAAAATTTCTCAAGGGGGGGAATCTAGGGTCGAAAGTCCCCCATTTTGGTATCATGCTTCAATAAGCCGCCAAACATATTCCTTTGATTTTGTCGATTTTCGGGAACAAAAACAATAAAAAATTAATAATTGAATAAATAATTCGGATTAATCAATAAAATTAACTATTAACAGCAAATACTTAATCAGTTTTACGTAATATATACATAGGATTATCATCAGTCGAAAAAAATCAAGGCTATGGGGGGGGTTGCGGACCCATAGGACACCCTCCCTTGTGTGCACCACTGCCTCCAATTGCTATTATACTGTTAGTGTTTCGATTTAAATACATTTACGAATACATATAAATCTCCTCAATCGATTTTCGTCTCATTCGAATAACTTCTTCGTGTCACTTTTTCTGTTATAGAGCACCTTGTAGCAGTGGCTACAATCTATTTCTCGTCTCGCTGCGTAGCGCTACGTCTTCTACGTGTATTTTTCCCGTGGAAATCGTGGGATGCGCAGCGAGAGGGTTAATATGACTCAAGGTACCGCACAGTAGGAAACATTTTAAAAAATTCTATTGAATAGGCGTTACTTTTTGGGCACCCGGACTGTAAAACAGTCATCAGTCCCATTTCTGGATAGTCTGCGATGTTGGGTATGACGAAAGTAGAATTTTTACATTCTGCTGAGAGGCATGACGGTGATTGGTCGATCGATAGGATCCGGGAGGCGTAGCTTTAATTCTTCATCTGGGGGGAAAAGTTGTTAGAAATTTTGGCTTGGGGGAGAACTTAGAGTCTGCTCTCTGATTGGTTGCTGGGTGAAGTGAACAGACTCCTATTGGCTGCCCTGGGGGCTAAAAACTATCCTATTCCCGCGGCAAGACAAGCAGAATTAGCAAATAGAGGTCAAGAATACAGATTTAGAGTTTTATTATATAATTAGGTATCATTTAAAGACACAATTTCCATCCAAATATTTGTCTTTTATATATTTGCCATCTGTGAATGGTTTATCTTTGGCAACTACACATTAAGCAATAAGGCATTAAGCATTAATTAAGGCATTAAGCATTAATTAAGCAATAAAGCATTTTTTACAGTTATTTTTATTGTACACAATAAAAATCACAAAATTCCAGTGAATAATTTAACTAAGAGAAAGTATACTTACCTACTTTCTACCTTTTTTCATTGATAATTTGAGAAAAATTCCAATAGAACCTAATTCAAATGTTTCTTAGGTACGCGACCTTAACAAAGGACACAAATCACTGAAACCTTTCACGAACGTTACAGGAATGATATCTGCGAGCAAAACTGGCCATATTTTGTTCAAATTGTTGTTGATTGACTCTGTACCCCGTGCGACCACTCCCGGGTTAAATATGTAATCAATGTAAAAATATGAATGTTAGTTCTAAAAGGGAATTATAGAAAACGTTTTTCATCATGCTTTATATGTTTCAGAATACTCCTAAAAATAAATATTGACCAAATAATCCTTCAATATGATTTTTGTGCTTTTCGAAAAATGTCATATAACTCTTTCGTATAGGCACATTATTTACAAATTCCCTAATTTAAAAATTTTCATAAAAAAGGAACGAACTAACCATACCAGTAAATTCGAAGTTCAAACAGATGAAATTTTTTATCTTCCTAGAATGTTACTCTGGGTCTGTGTTTTGTCTTCTCTGAAATACACTGGTGTGCAAAACTTAAGCAACAATGTAAAAATTAAGCAGAGAGATAACCATGAAATTGCAGAAAAGGAGGTCTGGAGATCAGTACAGTGAACACGTAAGTCAGTAGAAACGTCATGCGTATGCAAATATCAGGAACGAAATGTCAGAAGCGACGTGAGCGTACGCAAAACGCGTGATGTCGGTGCGTGCTGTTCAACTGTAAAATAAAATGAAGGACGCAGACGCAATTCAACATATTCGCTGAAAGTGCTAGTGATTCCGTTCGTGAAATATGGCTAGAAGAAATCACCTGGACGACTTCACACGTGGAAGAATGATCGGAAAGCTGGAGGAGGAGCGTACCGTCACCAGTGTAGCTGCAGAGCTGAGAATCAACAAAAGTGTCATTTCGCGCGCTTGGAAAGCGTTCCAAACCACAGGTACAGCTGTTAGAAAGGTTGGTGGTGGCCGCCCGAGGACGGCAACTGCAGGGGATGACCCATATATCATCCTGCAGGCGAAAAGAGGCCGACGGCAGTCAGCAAGCGTCATTGCTCAGCAACTCTCTACAGCAACGGGGCGACAAGTGTTGCGGTTTACTGTGGCCAGACGCCTTCACAAAGGGGGACTATTCGCACGCCGTCCTGAATGCTGCCTCTCGTTGAAAGTTGACCACCGACGCTACCGTTTACAGTGGTGCAGAGAGCATAAAAACTGGACAACTGTCAATGGAGTCATGTCCTCTTTAAGGATAAGAGTCGGTTCAGTACCAGAAGCGATTCTCAAAGCATTTTGATTTGGAGAGAGATCGGGACACGGTTTTATACCAGTAACATCACAAGGAAAAACACCATTACGGTGGTCCTGGAGTTCTTGTCTGGGGAGGCATTATGCTGAACGGGCGAACTGAGCTCCACATTTTTGATAGAGGGTCTGTAATCGGGGATCGCTATTGTGAGGAGGTACTTCTTCCCCATGTGCGTCTGTTCCGAGGTGCCATTGCCCCGACTTCATTTTTAAGGATGACAATGCACGGCCACATCGGACTCTTGCTGTTGAGGAGCTGAGGGAAAGTGAAGATATCACTCGAATGGATTGGCCAGCGTACTCCCCGGATTTAAATCCCTTCGAACATGTGTGGGATGCTTTGGGGAGACGTATTGCAGCACGCTTACATCATCCGGAGAACACCCAACAACTCAAACAGATGCTGATTGAAGAATGGGCACTCCTACCACAAGAAATGTTGCACCAGCTGGTTCTGAGTACGCGGAGACGGTGCGAAGCAACCATTGCAGTGAGGGGAGGGCATATACCATATTAAGAAACATTTGCTTGTTGTTCTTCCTGTTGGATAGACCACCATGAGTCACGATACTACGCGTTCAATAAAGCTTGTTTTTGTTTGATTCCATACCGTATGCATTGTATTCCTTTTTCAGCGCCGATGCTTTCGTCATCCTTTACGTACCTAATACTCTCCCTCATTTCTGAATTTCATGTCTCTCAGATGATTTTTCGTGAAGTTATGCCAATAAACCCACCTGTTGCTTAAGTTTTACACACCAGTGTAGTTTTTTGGTTTAAAAAGGAAACTTAGTAAAAAAATCTCTCATCGTGGGATTACAGCACATTAAACAAAATGTTATGTTTTTTTTATTTAGTTATAGGATAAGATAGCTAACGAATGTATCGAAATAAAAGCTTTCATGTTTGATGCATGTTTCATGACTAATAAATTCTATCAGTGTAAATGTGTATTTTTTATGTCAGAAAGTATTCTCTTGTTTTATTACAGTAAATTAATTTATTTTCAATATGCTCGCGACCCCCTTGTAGGGTTATCGCCTCCCCCAGGGGAGCGCGGCCTACACTTTGAGAAACACTGCAATACAACAACTCTTTTTAAAACTTCACATTTCTTAACAGCATTCTTAAATGTGAAATGATGTTTATTTTGAAAATGTCTTTGTACACTTGAAGCACGACTTAATACACATTCACCACAATCTTTTCATTGTACGAATCCATATTCATTCATCCAAGAGTCTTCCGTATACATAATACTTTCTTCTTTTTAACGGCCGTTTGAAATAAAGTAGGTATGAATCGTCACAATAATTAAACAAATGAAATACAAGCTTTCACAATAACACTATGAAGGTACCGTAAAATTAAAAGCAGCCTATGACGCACGATGTGCATCAAATTTAATTCTACTTTCGACTGAAACCACACTTAAAACTTGTATATCGGCGTTACGGGCCGAACGAAAGGAGAGAAAATGCATGACGGGTAGAAACGAGAACAATGCGATTTATAACTTCGTGATTAGGGACTGCAATACCGGTATTATGAGTCATTTGTACTTTTTTGTAATACCGGTATTCACAAGTTTAAATACCCATTTTTCGGTATTTACTAGAAATTTTGTGAATTGTCTCCATTATATGTTCAGGGATCGTCAACCTAGCAAAATAGTATACGCTTTTGTTTTAATGTCTCCCTAACGGACGAAATTAATTAGACTGAGAATATAAAGTTGCATCGCACAATCAACAGAAGTGATAAAATATGTGAATTATCCAAGGAGGTGGGCCAAACTATTCTATTACAGCTCAGAGCGATACTGCATACGCGCAGGATTCGTAGTCTGATATTCGTATCTGTGAAAACAAGGTTGCAGTTGTGAAGAAAGTGCGTAATATTTCGATATTTTTTAATTGGGGAGTTTGTTATTCACACTGTATTTGCATATCATGTTTGTATTTACACAGGATCATGATTTTATGAATGAAATCGAAAAAGAAGAAAAGAGACTATAAGCAATTCAAATTTGACCAAGATTATATTAAATCTTCTTAAATTTTTTACCCTCAAACCTTATTCACATTCAGAAGAATTCGGTGCAGTTATCGAAGATGATGATGACACTAGAGACGATAGTGAAAAGGAATAGTCTTTTGAACAAAAATTAGAATTCGCGAAAACTAAAAAAAATTCCACAAACCAAAATACAATACAGAAATCAGCTATATCCAAAACCATTCGACGAAAAATCGATTTATTTGAAGATGACAGATTAAGAAGTAAATACTTGGAAAAAGTATATCGTGTGTTGCTAACAATACCACCAACTAACGTAGATGCCGAAAGAGCGTTTTCGACAGCTGGTAATTTGTGCACATAATTACGTTCCAGGTAGTACAATTAATGCATTATGTTTTTTAAGATCACATTTCAAAAATTTGTAATAGTACCACAAACTGAATAGTAATATTTACCCTTTTTTGTGATTCTTTATATACTATTATAATTTAAAAAATACAAATTAACTTTTTGTGATATTTGCATTATCTAATATGAAATTGACTAATAAAACAAAGAAACACCTGTACTTTATTTCTTTTCCAAAAACTTCTACTACCGATATTAAAACCGATATCCCGGTATTAAGATCTAAAAAATGCCGAATACCGGGATTGAACTTTTGGTCTAATATTGCAATCCCTATTCATGATAGCTTTGAGGAATGCCACTGAGAATTGCACCTCGAACCAAAGGTTTTCGACGCCTGTTATAGAATGTATCTGTAGGGTTGTGTTTAAAATCACGAGTCTCGTAACTAATGACATTCAAATTCTGAATGCAAACAAAATTTATTATTATTACATTTTATAAGCATTATGACTTTTTATTTAAATTTTTCAAGAAGTGTTAGACCAGGAGTCGGCAACCTTTTAGCTGTAGCATGATAAATCAATTTGATTCAACGTGCCACACATTTGGTCACTTTTGAAACAATTCGATTCCCTCGATAATACATGCAGAGTTAGAGAATAGAGGTCAATAATAAAGATTTAGAGTTTTATTATGTATTAATTTTACAACATTTAAACATATTTTTTATCATAAAAATAAACAGCGTAAAATATAACTAATTCTTCAACAAAAATAAAAATTGAATATATATATATATATAAACACATACAGTGGTGGCTAAAATTGTGGACACATTTTGAAACTGTTGTTTTTTAAGTTTGTATGCTTATAGCAAATGTTACGTTGCACAAAATGTAAAGTTTTTAACATTATTTTAAAGAGAATTTAATACTGAATTCAATTCAAAAAAGTGTGTGTGCTTATGACCTCACAATAAAAGTGACAACTTCAAATTTTGTTATTTCAGGGATTAGCTTGGTGAATAAAAACAAGGGGATATTAGTATAATCCTATAAAATTATTTATTCATATGTCTGTACTCATAAAGTAATATTTTTGTGCGAAATATATAATCATATTTGTGAATTATTTGCATTCTAAGAAGGAAACAATAGGTTTATGGTAGTTGAAATAGGTTATAAATCCTTTAGATTCAAAATTTTATTTAAATATCTACACTGCTCAAAACAATTAAAGGATATTGTAAGTTTTATATAAAATAAAGCTATAAGCGAAATTGTTTTTTGCCGAAAATGGAAGAAAAGAATCACAAATGCAAATTTTTCTGATTTTCAAACTGAGGAGTATGCTAATTTTGAGTTCGACGTCAAAAACGTCGCTTCAGCGGCAGCGAATGAAATTTGACTTTCAACTGAAATGAAGACAAGGATGATCGGCGTTCAGTGACTGCTTTGTTTCGATGAGTACGATGTCTTAGAGAAGTCATTTAACCGATTCAGAAGCTTGGATAGCTGTTGGTAGGTTAGAAGGAGGCCAAACTCAAGCCGAAGTAGCGCAAGCCATTGGAGTGTCACAAAGGGGGATTTCCAGAATCTGGAACCGTTTTTTGGAGACTGGAAGTGCAGGCCGAAAACCAGGAGAAGGTCGTAGACGGGCAACAATGCCCAATGAAGATCGTTATTTAGTGTTAATGGCTCCTAGACACCGAAATATGAACGCTACTCTTCTCCAACAACACCTTCGCTCGGCTACTGGCACCACGGTTTCAACTCAGACTGTTCAAAATCGGCTCCATGGTGTAGGTCTGTATGCTCGCCGACCGATGGTATGTGTTAGACTAACATCAAGGCATCGTCGCGACCGCAGGGAGTGGGCAACAGAGCATGTGAACTGGAGGAAAAATGAATGGAGCAGTGTTCTTTTTTCTGACGAGTCCCGTTTTTCTGTTCATCCGGATAATAGGCGTATTTTCATCTGGAGGGACCGTGGCAGTAGGAATAATCCTGCGTTTGTGCACGAAAGTGTCAGATTTGGCGGTGGGGTAGTTTTGGTGTATGTTGGCATCTCCATTGACGGGCTCACAGACCTCTACATCATTTGAGATGGACCTCTGACTGCTCGCCGATATAGGGATGAGATCCTCAGACCTATTGTAGTCCCTTACGCTGCAGCAATCGGAGATGACTTCATTTTAATGGACGATAACTGCAGGCCACATCGTGCTAACCTAGTGGAGGATTTCCTTTTCGAGGAAGGAATCGTACGAATGAAATGGCCAACGTGTTCTCCAGACAGGAATCCAATAGAGCACGTTTGGGACGCTCTAGGAAGACAAGTTGCTGGCCACCAACCACCCCCACAAACTCTCCAAGAACTGGGAAGAGCTCTTCTGGAAGAGTGGGACAGAATACCCCAACTCGTGATTAATAGCCTCATTGACTCCATGCCTCAAAGGTGCTCAACGTTGCTGGATGTCCGTGGAAACCATAGCCTCTACTGAAAATGATTTCCTTTGAAGAAAACGCCTTTTCTTATTCTTTTTTTCTCATATGCACAAATTGTGTTTTTTTTTTACCTTTTGTACACAAATGCGCAATAAAATGCATTTTTTTTCTACCAAACATGTGTAATTTATTCTCATATAACCTACTACGTCTGTCGACCATGTATCAATCAGCTAAAAAGTTTCCCAGCCACAAGATACACCTAAAACCGCAATATCCTTTAATTATTTTGAGCAGTGTATTAAAAAAATTCCGTCAAGCGTTGTTCCGTACTTCCTCGGGCTTTCATTTGGATCTTTTGACATAATTAAATTGAATTTTGATTTTAAAAAATAAACTAAAGTTTTGATTTGTCTTTTTAAAAATCTACTTTAAAATTCCCACTTAAAACCATAGGTAATTTTTTTCAGAAGACACGATCCGGCTTTGTGAATATTGGTTGTAATTTAACAATATTCAATTCTATCCAGGAATTAATTTAAGCAAAGGGATAGTAAGCCAGGTAATTGATTGGGAAGAGAAAAATCCAAGTCAAAACCTTTAAAAAGGGATTTAATCAGAAGATTTATATCACATCATCTCTAGCTTATACTAGCTCTTTTGTCATTGTACGGCAGTTTTGTACAAATATATCCGGTGTTGCTGCAAGGTAAGTCTTATTAATTTTATTTTGTGTTTTATTGCATTTAAATTATTTAATGCAACTTTTCTTAATACCTTTATACTTAATTTTATTATTTTAAATTTTTAATTGTTTTAATTTTCTTTTTAGACTCAAAGTGTATTTAAGTAATGTGATTAATAGAACTATTTGTTCAATGTTATTCTGATTCACTTACAAAAATAGATTTTTATTCTTAAGATCACTGCAATGTTGCTAATGATAAGTATACTATTTATTTAGTTCTATAAAAATTTGTCCTTTTTCAACATTTTGTGTTTAATTTTGGTGAAGGATTTCTCTTTCTCTCTCTCACTAAGTCTATTTTTTAAAAATATTACTTTTCATTTTTATGCTTCAACTATGATTAGAAAAAATTCCGCATTCATTTTCGTAGAAAGAAGGGGCAGGGGGAGCCCACTTAGATTGAAGCTAGGAACTTAACTTTTACGGCGTATTGGTGGGAGGACAAACTGCCGCGTTTCATGTCGTATCAGAGTGGCAGGGAAGGAGGAACGTCCCTCCCTGCCACTCCTTTTCTTTTTAGGGGTGTGTATGTTGAAAAAGACCTTGTACGAGCACTATTTTCGAATAAAGACGAAAAAAACCGAATGAGCGTTACAAACCCAAGCGTGACGTTCATTCAAATTCACTCTCCAGCAAAACGCGCCGAAGCTATCACTTCAAAAGCAAAATCCAAACATTTGCAACACAAAAAGGTTATGCTGCGATAACTATCGATATACATTAGAAACTGATGATAGCAGTGAGTTATCACTGCTTAGTGGAGTAGCCTTTATTTTCTATTACAGCTTCCCATCAATGATTCATTGGGCTGAAAATAGTTTTAAGTTCTTTTCTTTGTTATTACAGGATGCCACGAAAAAATTATATCCACAATTAGTTCTTTTTTATTTCATGGTTACCTCATTCGGACAAGAACTTTCAAGCGGTGCCACTAGTTTTAATAGGATTGAGGTCAGGATTGTTTTCTAGCCAGAACAACATTGATATTTAGTCAAGAAGCAATGACATCAAAGAAAAAAGTAGATTCAAGCTCTTTTAATTTCTGGATCATGGGAAAAATGTATATATATATATACATATCTTTTCAAATAAAATAGAACCATTCTCATACAAAATTTCCTAAAAATTAAACTAAAAAAAACTATCTAAATAAATGAGTAATTTACCTATAAAGTTGGCTTTCTGTACGGCAGAAAACTCTTGAAGTCTCTCTCTGAAATCAGTTCTCACTCACTGTAAATATAAAGCTTAGACTACCTAGTTTTTATCTTGAATTATAAATTTTATTTACATCTTTTGCATTTACATAAATTATTATAAAATTATCAATCAAAACTTGATCGTGTATGATAAATTCGAAAATACGCTTCTGCACATAGCCCAATATCGCAATCCAAGCAGTAGAATCTTGTTTCTCTTCTTATCTTGTTTTTACTGTCTCTGTTTCAGCAGCAAATAATAAATAGACTGTCGTGTTGGATTAGTTTTCTTCTTTGTTGGGGGAATGTAGTCAACACGAACTTTCAGACAAACGTGAAGGGAGAGGGTTCCTCTTTTTGCAAAAAATTCCACCGAGTGGTATTTTTCTATTATTCGAAACCATAAAAAGCACCTGTTAAATAAGAAGAAAAAGACCTATTGCAAAGCGTAAATTTTCACAGTGCTCAAGCTATACTTAGGATGAGATTGGAAAGTACGCTTTGCCTGCCCGAGCTCAGCTCGGAAAAGCCTGGGAGGGGTTAAAACTCCATGTACTTCAAGTCAAATTCGTATTATATTGGAAAGTACATTTATCCTTACCAATTCCGTAAATGGTCCCCTACATTAGTCATTACTTTTGACTGCCTCTAAGGGTGCTTCTGTTCGGAGTACCATAACTTAACAAACTAGAAACAACTTCAGAAAAGGCATTCGTTAAAAGAAATAGAATTGTTGGAACAAAATAAAACCATACCGTCTTGAGCAACAAAAATAAGAACCTGGCCATCGATTCGACTTAAGATCTTCCTACTGATTAAGATATCCGACATCGTTCGGAACCGTGATTTTGCAAAAGCGTATAAATGGATAATATTTATATTTAGTGTCACTTAGATTAGAAAATGTATGTAAAACTGTTTTAAGAATATTATTACAATAAAAAATTATTTAAGTACAATATTTTGACAAGAAATGAACATAGAATGACCCGTTTTCAAAGTATTCTCCTTTTGTGAAAAATGCTTCTATTATAATAATATTTGAAATATATAACTTAGAAGTGGATCCATAATTTACTACAACAGAGGGGAGAAATTTTGAGGAAAAAAACGCCGATAATTATTTGAATTGGCGGTAACTCTGAAAATAATGTGGATTTTTCAAAAATCCTTGTTCAGACTCTCTGGAGAAGTCTTTACTTTATATAAGCAAAATATTATTATTATAGAAGCATTTTTCACAAAAGGAGAACATTTTGAAAAAAGATTATTCTAAATTAATTTTTTGCCAAAATATTGTATTTAAATAAATTTTTTTTGTCAAAATGTCCTTAAAACAATTTTATATACATTTTGTTATCTAAGTGACACTAAATATCATAAATATTATCCATTTATACACTTTTGCAAAATCATGGTTCCGAACGTAATCGTTTACCTTAAAGAACTTGAGCCTTTAGACCCAGTTCAATCAGAAGATCGAATGACGTTGTTCGGACGTTGACAGAAGGTCTCTGTTTAATTCAAAAAGAGTTATACAAATCTTCAAATGGAATGCAATGAACTGCAAAGTGACATTCAACTGAAAGAAAAATTTGGGAATGTTTCTTTACTGCAGTTTCATAAAGATTACCTAGCCCGCGATAAATATCCTCATTTTCACAACCATGTTTTATTAATGTCTTCAGCTTTTGACAGTACCTATATTTGTGAACAATTATTTTCGAGAATGAAACATACAAAAATAGTACAAAGATCACTGACAAACATCTTGAAAATGTATTAAGAACTGCGACTTCCTCTATTGAACCCGATATCGATTTGCTTGTTCAACAAAAGCAAATTAATCCATCTCATTAACTTTTGATTTTTTTCCTTCTTTATGAAATCCAAATTAAATGAAGCGAAACTTTAACAAATTTAAAATAAATATGTACCTACTCATGTCTAATTCAAATTTAAAAAATACACATAGAAAAAGTTAATTTATATTTCAATAAAACTACATAGATTTGATTTTTATTTCAATTTGTTGAAAATATAATGTACGTGCACCCCCACACCTAATTTTTTTTTGCAATGTGACCCACAAGTGGTCATAGTTTAAAAACCTATGCATTACAAATGTAGTTTTGAGCCATCAATTAATAGGAAGAGTTTAATATAGTGATTCCCAAGGTGGTCTGTATAGACCCTCAGGGGTCTATGAAGATCTGCAAGGGGTCCACGTCAGCAAAAAAATAATTTGGGGGTCCATGTGATGAAAAGAAGGGTCTACGATAGTGGCTCTCATTAAACCAAATTCTCGCTATAACTTTAAAAGAAAATTTAATCAAATAGAAACCAGATCAGTTTTTCCTATTCAGTAGGTTTATTTACTAAAGTTAATGATGTTAATTTGCATTTAGAAGGTGACAGCATAAATTTTATTAAAACAAGAACCATCATTTCAGCGTTTCTTGCTAGAATTAAGCTGAAGAAGTATAATATTGGACGTCGCGAAGTTTCCCAGTTTCTCAATTGTCCACTGTCATTCTTCCAGGAAGTTGAAGTTTTACCTTCATTCGGCATTTAGATGCCCTATATTCATATTTTTAAACTAGGTTTGAGAATGCCTTGACTATGGTAATTACCAATGCAGGCAATGAATTAACATGTGGTCACGTGAAAAAAATGCCGTATCACAGAAAGGCAGCAGCGGAGATCTCTAAGTTTAGAAACAGATGCCAGCAATTTTCGTTTCAAAAAGAGGTATCTGTTATTTATCCCGAATTATGGAGTATTGTGAAAAAATGTTTGATTGCTTTTCCTGATGAGAAGGGAGTTTCAGAGTGGTTTCCAATCTCCAAAATAAAAAAAAGAAAGAAGAGACTGGACTCTCTCTCTCTACTAACCGAGGAGAGAGATTTAAGGTTAAATCTGACAAGATTGAGAGAGAGAGAGAGAGATGGCAAATGTTGAATTTGAAATTTGTTATTGAAAGACCAGATTCATCCCTTCTATTGTAAACTTTTGTTTGTGGGTCAGTTATATATATATATATATTTCATATATTAATTAAATTCTAATTTAATTAGCATGTATTTCTTAAGTTTTAAACGCTATATTTCATTAGAGTTAGAAATTTAAATCTTTAAAAATAAGTAGCTCTATACCAGTTGTCAAAAAGGCATTTAATTTTAAAAATTACGAAAATTCAATATTAGGTAAGCAGGGATCTACCCAAACCTAAAAACATGGCAAAGGGTCTATGAGAAAATAATGTTTGGAACCTGTGGTTTAATATAACGGATAATATGGTTTTGATTATATATTTTTTAAATATTTTTCGTTTAAATCCCTCAAAAGAGGAATAAAAATATGCAATATGAATTTCTGGATGTAAAAAGGTCGCCCAACCGGTATAGTGGTTAGCGACGCTGATTGCGGTGCCATAGGGAGAGAGTTCAAATCTCGGAGAAGACATTGATGTTTGTAAATGTATAGTGCCTTTGCGACATGGGGTTACTCTAGATATCCGTCGAGCCGCAAGTCCTGTCGTGTTATTGGTGGAAGGGGAAGAGAGGTGGGAGGCCCCTGACTCTAAAGGGGCCAGGGGTTTCTCCCTCTAAATTGGGGTGGAACCGAGAAAAATCGTATTGTCACCTGCATGGTGCTTAAAGCTAAGGCTAATGGCAGGTGTAAAAATTTTAGCCCTTAGCCGCGATGAATTTCGCGGGCCTCGATCTGACTTCGTCAGGCAGGTGGCATTAGTCACAACTACAACAACAGATATAAAAGTACTTGAAATGTCTCTGATTGATTGGATGATTGCACAGTGCTTAGAACAGTGCTTCTCAAAGTTGCAATATTCGCGACCCAATATTCAATCCTAATTTTCATCGCGCCTCCTTCATACAATAACAATGTATTGAATTCAATAATTGACACTTAAACTATGATACAACATTAACCCTTTAAGCGCTTCCAGCTTATATATACTTCTCGCTAAGGCAAAGCTTTTATATCCCCGAACGTATATATACGTCTTTCTGACGTATGATCTTTTCTGTGCATTGCTATCCGTAAAATTATTCCGAAGGCTTTTCGAGTGCAAGAAAAGGACCTTGGCAGTGTTTACGAAGGATTTACTTATTTCAGATTATTTGCTTCTTTATTCCGCCCCCCCACACAAATGCATCCCATACGTGCGCCTACGTGGAAAAGGGTTGGCACTGGGAAGCGAATCGCATAACTTTTAATCGGAAGTTAAGGGATTAATTGTAAATCGTACAAATTGTTAACATATGTGTTAATTTTTGTTTTTAATTAAATAAAAATGGCAAGCCCATGGGGTTACTGGCAACTTTAATATAAACTTGTTCTTAAATTAATATTATTAAATTAATTACAAAATACATTATGCAGTACTGATACAGTATTGATATGCAGTACTGATACATTTATAAGTGTACCATATCAGTGTAAAAATGCATATTTTATTCTTTATTAGGTCAAAATGCACTTTGTTTACTTTCAGTAAATATTTTTTTAAAAATAATCTTTTGATGTCAACTTTTTAATATGCTCGCGCCCCCCTCGTAGAGATGTCACGCCCCTCAAGGGGGGTGCACCCCACAGTTTGAGAAACACTGACTTAGAAGCAATACGAAAGCTTGGTGATGGAATTTTGATTGAATGCCAAGTGAAGAGGACGACAACTGACTCAAACTTCATTCTCCTTTCACATGACGCTAATAAAATACTCAAATTCTGCAATTTTGAATTTTTTTTAAAAAAAATACATTGTGATTGCTCAGAATTATCATAAAAGGCATTTAAGTTAAGAAAAATTTTACTTGATATTTTTATGATAAATAAAAGTAAAAAGTGTGACGTTTTCGTGTCAAAACGCAAAATCGACTTTTTTATACGCATAGCATCTCATGTTCCTCTGCACTCGTGCATCCTAAAAATATTGCGAGGTCTTTTCATCAGCCATCACACCGACGAGTGATGGCCATGAGAAAAACAACACTCCACCCACAAGCCGGAACCCCTACTGAAATTCGAGGAACAAGAGAAGCGACTGCTTCGCCCCAAAGGAGTGAAAGGCAATCCGTTTGAAACATCAAGAGGATCGGTTGTATTTATCTCCTCCCTCACAGAGAACATTCTGTAGTATTGAATTAATTAATATGAATATAGCTTCTATTTAAATGTAAATACTGTAATTAATAGCTGTGGACGTAAATAATAAATTATTTAGTTTCTAAACTCTGCGCTACCATTCATTTTCCCAATCGTCACAGGAGCGACAGTGATCATGATTGCATGTTTTTAATAGCTGTGGACGTAAATAATAAATTATTAATTTCTTAACTCTGCGCTACCATTCATTTTCCCAATCGTCACAGGAGAGATAGTGATCATGATTGCATGTTTGTTTTTTTTTTTCAAATGGAGTCACAGATTCGAGTTCTGATTCCACCAAACCTTTGGAATAATGGAGGACATAACAAATTCAACGGAACTGGAAGTTCTTTCATGGAGGTTATAAAAATTGGAAGACAGCTAAGGTCTCTTTCATTTTTAAGACGAGATCAAATAGTACTAGACCGCACAAGGAACATCTTAAATTTTAATTTTATTTACAGTAGTGTATTTCTCTCGTTTAGTGCGACAATATAGGGGAATCACTTTATATTCCATGTTACCCTTGATCTCTCTACCGACTGTATTTATAAGTACCACTCACTTTAAAATTACATAGAATAACCATTTATACGAAAACTCTGATGATACTTAGCAGGAATATTCTGTTAAACCATTCTTTCAAGATGTATGGCAGCACGGGTTCTATGATGAGTATTTTAGCGGGGAAGGCGAATAGTTTTATAACAGAAATTTCGTTTTAAACTCTCGGCGTTTTCAGCGGATTGCGAGGATTGTCATTTTTGTTCTGAAAAAGTAGTTTATGTCAACAGAGAGAGGTAAGTGTCGTGTTTTATTGTATGTTAATGAACACCTTAGAAAACGCGCGATTTGACTATTTTAAGTGAATAATGTATATAATTAATATTACAGTTGAATATCTTTAATTAGTTGATTAGCTCTAACAAATTAAATTTCCCAAAGTTGAGTATTTTGTTTATGTATATCTTTAAATTTTTTCAAAGTAGTGATTAAAAGAAAACACATTGCATGAAAAAAATGCAGTAAATCTTAATGCGGTAAGTAAAGTGTTAAATCATTTTACAATCGTTTTTGGTGTAACTGTATTTTATTCTGAAGGCATATTTAAATAGAATTAAATTAAACGCATTAAATAAAAACAATCTAATATACAAACAATCAACGTCCCACCTTCAGCGGGCCGCGACAAAATTATCAAATGTTGACCGGTCCGTGGCGATAAAAAGGCTGGGAAATGCTGCCTTTGACACTTTTGGAAAAAATTAAAAAAAAAACTCATTTCTCTTAAAATTATCACATACACTAATGATGACTTTAATACGTACTGATAAGAGCATTACATCAAAGAAAAATATCAAAAAAGTTGGCCTAAAAGATCAGAATTTTAAGCTGTATAAAGGGAGTTAAGGTATTCGACTACGTTCGGAATCGTGATTTTCAAAAGCGCATAAATGGATAATTTTCATTATATTTAGTGTCACTTAGATTTAGAATATATGCATAAAATTGTTTTAAGGACATTTTGACAAAAAAAATTATTTAAATACAATATTTTGGCAAAAAAAATAACTTAGAATAATCTTTTTTCCAAATGTTCTCGTTTATGAAAAATGCTTCTATTAGAATAATATTTTGCCTGTATATAATTCAGACCTCTGTTCAGAGGCTCAACAAGAATTTTTGAAATATATAACTTAGAAGTGGGTTTATTTATATTTTACGACAACAGAGGGGAGCAATTTTAAGAAAAAAACACGAATAATTATTTTAATTGGTGGTAAACTCTGAAAATAATGTGAATTTTTCAAAGATTCTAGTTGATTTCAATTTTACAAAGCCTCTGTAGAGAGGTCTGAGCTATATACAGGCAAAATGTTATTATAATAGAACCATTTTTCACAAAAGGAGAACATTTGGAAAAAAGATTATTCTAAGTTAATTTTTTTTTGCCTAAATATTATGTTTAAATAAAATCTTTTTGTCAAAATGTATTTAAAATAATTTTATGCATATAATCTAATCTGAGTGACACTAAACATCATGAAAATTATCCATTTATGCGCTTTTTTAAAATCACGGTTCCGAAAGTAGTCGGATACCTTAAGTATAACTAAATATTTCTTATTTAAATAAAAAGGCACTCTCAAAGCTACCTTCGTTTATTTTTGTGAATACGAATCCGGTCATCTAAGTTTCCCATCGATAGTAGCATCATGGGGGAGTCGAATTTCTGATTTCTTTTCTACGCGCAGGCTAAGGTAAAATATTAACGGTGAATAAAGGACAATGTCCTATTTGAGAGAGGAGCACTTGAAGTTTGAAGAGCCCAGTCCCTTTAAAAGAACACTTTCTTACATTACACGTTTGTGGAGACCATTGTTGGCCCGTTGACAGGCCCCGACCCGCTCCTGCGCTTATTTTTCCCTTTTGTATAATAGATGGAATGGGCTTTTGTGTAATGGCCCTTTGCCATCTCACCACGGGTGCCGAAAAGCGCGGTGCTTTTACAATGCCTCCTCCTTCCGCGAGTTGATTTATGAAATCAACCCTCGTTATTCTTTTATTGGTTGCTCTTTCAACAGGAATGGGTGGCATATTCTGAAGGGCCTGCCACACCAAAGGTGTCACAGAGACGGTTAAAGGCATTCAGCGTGCGATCGCGTATAAAAAAGTTATATCCTTAGAAGGAAGAATCTCGCAAGGGTTTGCAATCCCGTGTTATATTTTCAATCCCAGGATTTCGCGATTACTTTATCCAAATACCGAGATTAGGATTGGGCTATATACCATATTCATATACACTATTTAACAATGCTTATGAAAAATACTTACACAATTTTTTAGCATGGTTGAAATTAGAAAATAAAACTGAAAACGTAAGTAAAAAAATCGATTTAATATTGTTATTTATTGAAACAAATCAGAACAAAACTTAATTTATCATTAAAAAAAACAAATAAAAATAGTATATGATGTTTAAGAAAAATATTTCTTCATTTCTTGTGTATCTGTAAATAAGCTTCTAAAAACACAGCTCTTCCAGCGTTTCATCATTCAAACGGCTTCTTATTTTTGTTACAAAGTGTCCCGTTGAAGAAAATGCTCGTTCAGACTTTACCCTGGTAAGTCTTATCGTCGTTAAATAGGAGTATGTTCTTTCCAGGTAGTCATCACGTCACCCTCCATTTTCAGAGAGACATTTATTTTTTTTTGAATTTTTGATGACAGGGTCTCAAATGTAATAGGCTGAATTAGCGCATATCCCTCTTTGATAACTTTATCTAGTTCTTCTGCTATCCTTAATGTTTTTTGTGTACAAATTGATTCAATTATTGAATCAGAGTGTGAATCAGTTTCGAGTGTTACCTCATTTAAAATAGAAGATCCAGTTTCATGAGCTTTTAATAATGTAGCGATATTCGAAGCGTTGTCTTTCCAGCAGGCCCACTATTAATTTACGGAATTTTATTGAAAAGAAGGAACTAAGACAAAATTTATCCTGCCTATTGCTTATAACACTGTGTAAGTATTGCAGTAAACCACTTAGATCAGTGCTACGTTTTCACGTACGAGAAAGCAGAGCTGTATATAATTTTTTACTAAAATCACCTTTAAATGCACAAAAATAATTCTACGTACATATCTCATAAAAAAATATTTTTATTTTCTGAAAATTAACTTCTTAACAAATTTTGATAAGAAAAAATTTTTCAAATACCATTCAGACAAAAGTAAAATCCGGGGATTAGCTATTTTAATCCCAGGATTTCGGGATTTGAAGAAACATCTATCGTGTAAGTCTTGAGTAGGACAGGAAATTTCTTTCTTTTCTCATCCGAATTCACAACGTAAGGAATATTTTAAGGTTTTAACGATTGGGATACATTTCTAGACAAACTCTCTTTATGTGCATTTCAAGTTGAAGAAACTGTAGATTTGTCGGAGCCAATGAATAGCGATAATAATTCAGAAATTGATAATGAAACTTCTATCAAACTGTTGGATTTTCTAATGTTTTACATTGTTTTAAAACTGTGAAAACATACTCCTCTCTTAAGCAACTTGATGTAAATGTTGTAGGATTTTCTTCTCTGTATAAAGTCGAAAAAGAACTTTTTCGAATACGGAATCTAAAAGATTTTCAAGCATATGTCAGTCGGTATTTTAAAATTTCCAATTAACTGGTGCGTAATAATTCACTATTAATATTTCTAGCTGTTGAATAAAAAGTGTGCGATTTCTAGCTATGGATATTCTATGAGTAATTACTTATTGAATTTCCTAAAGGTAAGTGGAAAAAATTTGTATTTTGTTGGCCCCCCGATGTAACGAATAATCCCGATTTGACGAACAAAGTATTCGGTCCCGAGAGATGAATTTGTTAAATTGGGCCATGACTGTATTTTAATATAACTTATGTTTCTACTTTAATAAGACTTTCATAGTTCGGCTCACAATACAGTATAAATATTACTATTGACTTATTTCAGTTTATTTAACGTTTCTTTTTTTAATTCGAGATAGTGCAAGTATTTTTTTTCAATAGCTCGAGGAAGGCACGGTCCTCTTCAGCTCGATGTACAGAGACTTTTCTGTGTTCATAAAGTTTAAGACTTCCAATTAAGGTATCCGACTACGTTAGGAACCGTGATTTTGCAAAAAGTATAAATGGATACAATTTATGATATTTAGTATCACTTAACTTAGAAAACGTATATAAAATTGTTTTAGGAATATTATTACAATTAAACATTTTTTTGACAAAATTGAACATAGAATGGCCAATTTTCCAATTTTTACGAAAAATGCTTCAATTATAATATTTTGTCTGTATATAGCTCAGACCTCTGTACAGAGGCTCAACTAGAATTTTTGATATATAACTTAGAAGTGGATTTATCCATATATTTTACAGCAACAGAGGAGAGAAATTGTAAGGAAAAAACGCCGATAATTATTTTAATGGGTGGTAACTCTGAAAGTAATGTGAATTTTTCAAAAATCTAAGTTCAGACTCTCTGGTGTGTGTGTGAAGTCTTTACTTTATATAAGCAGGATAATATTATTACAGAAGCATTTTTTATAAAAGGAGAACGTTTTGAAAAAGGTTATTCTAAGTTAATTTTTTGCCAAAATATTGTATTTAAATCATTTTTTTTGTTATAATGTCCTTAGAACAATTTTTTTTATACATGTATTCTAATATGACACTAAATATCATGAAAATTATTCATTTATGCGCTTTTCTAAAATCACGGTTCCGAACATAGTCGGATACCTTAATGTATAATTTAGTTATATACACAGAAAAAACCTAAATATTAAATTACTGATAACATGTACTAAAATTTACAATTACACTACAACATGTCTGTTGCAATTTTAAAGACATGTTGTACTAAAATTTACAATTATACTATAACATGTCTGCTACAATTTTAAAGACATGTTGTACTGTAAGTAACATTTTAATATAATTTCAGTTTCTATGTTATTCAAAATGTTTAACAGCGATGTAATCTGTTAAAATCTTTTTATTTTTAGATGTTTTGCAAAATAAAGATTAGGTGAGTTTGAGATGCATGTTAAACAAGTTATTTAATATCTGACAAAAATAATAATTCCATTTTTTAATTGTAATTTTTAGCTATTATGCATTCTAGTTCTTTTTATTATTATTATTGCTTGAATTTCATGACAAACCAATTCTTAGGATTTTAATTTCAGAATCTTTTCAGGCGAATGATGGAAAATATTCACTTTCAGTAACGCTAAAAGTATTGAAGATCAGGTTAGATGTGTAGCAAATTACTAAATTAGAGTTACTGTAAACTTGGTACACAATATGCTCTATAACAAGGTCAGCAACCTTTTAGCTGTGTCGTGTCAAACCAATTTACCAATATGATCCAGCATGTCACACAGGACGACATTTTTGAAACAATTCGATTCTCGTGATAATGCTAGTAGAGAGTTAGGGAATAGATCTCAATAATATATATTTCCAGTTTTATTACGCATTAATTTTGCATCATTTAAAGATATTTTTTAACGTAAAAATAAACAACATAAAATATAACTATTTTTTCAACAATTTTTTTTAAAAAAAATTACAAATACATAATATATGTACAATTTTAAACATATTTATTAAAGTAAGAAATAGACAGCATAAAATATCTGTATTTACCTTCATAATAGTTAAATAAAACGATAAATAAAAATTTTAATGCAAACCTAGCGTTTTCAAGGCTCTCTCTACTTTCATATCGCAAAAGCAGGGGTATAATAAGTGACTTCCAATTAGACACAATTCGGAGCATTCAGTTGTTAAATAATACCTTTGCGGATTCGAAATATTTTTTATATGAGGAAATTTTTTTTTACTTAGATACATAAAGCGAAAAGCAGAATACGTTCTATTTTATCTCTTCAAATAATTAAACATCTCCTGCAATGGCATTCACAATATATATATATATATAGCTGTAAATTTATCTTCAAAATTCTCTTTCAGAATTATTTCGTCATTCCGTAAATGTCCATAATTCTGCAGATGTTTGTCAAATAAGATCTATTACAAATTTATTAACTTCCATCAAATTTGTAGAGTAGTGCAGTGTCCACTGAGAATTGTACCACATGCCAGATGTGGCACGCGTGCCATAGGTTGCCGACCCCTGCTGGGCGATGCACGTTAAATCCGTCGAAGCTCAACCGTCCTCCCTTTGGTGTGGTGTGGAAGTTAGGAGCTCAGTGCCAGCTCAGGTGTCGTATTCGTCACTTGACCATGGTTCAAAATTACGAGGTCTGTTGCCAAAAGCCCTTTGAGTAGCTGAAGAGTGCGACGTTAAAATTCACTCACTCGATTAGGAAATCGCGATGGATGGAACCATTATCGTATTGACGCTCTATGTGAGTTCAGTTCTTAATCTTTGCACATGTGTTTCTATTATATATATTTTTAAATTATTACGTTTTAGTAGTACCTATATGTAGTAGCAAGGAATAAAAAAACTGAATTAATATTCTTGATCGTAATCTGTATTCTAATAAATATTTTTACTAGGGACAATTTAATGATCTAGTCTAGGGTGGCACATCTTTCAATTTTTCCATGAGGTCTTTCAGAATCTGTATTTGTATCGAGGGAAATCTTAACATAAGAAGAGAGACCTACGCGGACCTCTAGAAGGGTGCAGTGGATATTTGGCGCGGTCCGAGGGCCACAATTTAAGAACAACTGTTTTTGTGCATAAAAATACATTAAAAATCATCAATTATCAGTCAAAGGACTTAAAAATGTATGCTTTTCAAAATACATTACAGACTTTCTGTTCCTGTCACATGAGTCAATTGAAGTAAAATTGTGTTGTAAAATTGGTGGGAGAAAACCAAATCAACTTAAAAACGATGATTAAGGTATCCAACTACCCTAAAATTGCGAATTTTGACAAAAGTGACATTTTTTGATGATTTTATTTTATAGGCCATCTTATTAGCTTTATAAAAATAACAAGTTTATTATTTTCTATTCACTAGAACAAAAACTACAAGTGTTTTAGTAAAAGCAGATGCCACAACTCTAAGCACAAGATGTCAAACTTTAAAATGCGTGTTGCTCGAAATGTGTTTTTTTAGAAAAAAAAAAGGGACCGCGATTGCTCAAAAAGTTTTGAAAATAATTAACTTAAATTTTTGTGTGTGTTCTGTATAATGATCGAAGTGTTTTAACCGACAGTTTTATCAATCCCTATTTTATCTACAGTCCCTTATGTGACTAATCACTGGTTTTTTAAGCAATTTCATTTAATAAATATGATAAAGTGCTCTAGTTTTTGTAAAAATTAAAATATCTCTTAACCTGGAGGTCATTTCAAAAATGAATAACCAAACAATACATCAACATTGAAAAATTGAAGATTTGTACAAAAGTGGGCCCCATTTATGTAATTTTTTGTAAATTTTGACAAATTTTTTCCCCATTTTAGTAACAATAATTTCTTTTTCTCTTCTTATAATTTTAGCATATTTTTCTTAAAATTTACTAAGTAAATCTCCACAAAAAATCTCCATACCTTCCTTTTTAGGAAAAAAAATGGCACCAGTAGTCGGATACCTTAAAATGCAATGGTTAAAAAAATATTTTTCATAACATAGAGAAAACTAATTCTCCCTTGTATTAATTTACATGGATGCTTTATAAAACATTTTTTAAAAGTCATTTATGAGAATTTTAAAAAAAGGATCAATTGTTCTAAATATATTACATTTAAATGACAAATAATTTACCTCAAATCCCAAATTCGATGTTTCTATTTTTAATATTTGTTTTTAAGGTATCCGAACACGTTGAAAATGACCAAATTCGGTCAAGACAGATATTTTTGTTTTTTACTTTACCGAATAGAGCTATCTTTTTCGCCTTTACAAAACATACTTTGTTTTGTTTCTACACTACCTAGAGGCCAAGTTACAATCAATTTTATAATGTAAGAAAAACCAGAAGTGGGCATTTAAATTGCGTAAAATTTATCATGGCGAGTCTGATAACTCAAAATATTACAAATGTATTTCTATAAAACTTTTTGAACTTGATATTTATGTTACTTTTAGAGAATGTACTAAAATATTTCTTATTGTATGAATACTTTTTGAGTTATGGCTTGTTATTTAAATAATGGTCTCACAAAGAATGTCACACTTCTTGCTCAATTGTTTACTCAATCAGCTCTAAAACTTAAAATTTTAATAAAACATTAAAATTTTAGCACATTTTCTAGGTAAATGCATCTAATTTGTTTAAGTCATACTTTTACTAATATAGGTTTATTACATTTTTCCCTAATTGCTTGGAAGTTTTTCAAAGATATTGCTAAAATTCTACTTATAATTGTGATTTCTGTAAAATTTAGATAATTTATTTTAACTATATACATTTTTTGTATATATAATCAAAATTCTCTACTTAAGAGAGATGAATATTTGATAAGCAAAACTGAAAAAATTGAGATTGCAAGATAACCAGACATTGAAGGATATATATATATATATAGTTAAATATTAGTATTTATTGGTATTGAACCCTAGAAAAGCATTTATAATGTTTAAATATACTATTTTGTTAAAAAGTACTCCAAACGTGTTCGGATATCTAAAATAAACAACTTTGTGATTAGTTTATTTCTTCTTTTCCTCTAATCATTTCTCCTCTTACTGTTTACTATTCAATAATATGAGGATCTCCAGACCCTCTATACACACTGCGCGTACCTTTTCGAAGGGAAACGCTTAGTTCTCCTGAGTGAGTCTACAGCACCATTCTCACCACATAAAGCAATCTGCAGAGGGAGAGAAATACAAAAGGGGGGTAAGCGTCGATTGCAAATGAAAAGACTCAGAGAGGCAGAAATATTTCTTTCCGGTCTGAAGCACCCCTAGCTTGTAATCCGTAGGCGTTGGCATGGAAAGAAGCTCAGCCTGCTGAAAGTCGTTTGTAGAAAGAGGCTTAGACCTTGTCTGGAAATGGGCTAGTTCCTACCTTGGCTGGCTTTGAATTCACTCCGAGAACGGAAATAAACAGCTAACGTGGGACTGATAAATAAATGTTTATGGTACAATGAAATACGTTTAACGTGAAAACACTTAAGATGAAATATCGGTTAACACGAAATTATACAATGGTCCCGACAAACTACCATGTATTTTCTTGCATTTTTTTCTCTTAACACGAAACGAAAACCGCTTAACACCAAATTCATTTCCTTCTAAGAACCAACAAATTACAGAAAACAGCAGATATTTAATGAAATGTTTGAAAAAGTTTCTATATCACATATTGGGCTATCTTACTGTATCATCGGAAGAATTCGTTACAGTATATCAGTGTTCTTCAAATTTTTTCAACTCACGGAACCCCTAGAACTTGAAGGTGCTTTCGGGGAACCCCTAGAATTAGAAAGTGTTTTCGTGGAGCCCCATTCCTTGCACGTACTTTGAGGAATATATCTCAAAATAATATTTAAAGTAGATCTACATGTTATAGGCACTTAATGTAAAGGTACAATTAAAAAAAGTATTTTATTTATTATTAAAAAGTTATAACTATTATTTAATAGAATTTACTCATTAATAATATTAATTTGGGATTCAAGTGTTACCTACCCATGTATTATATTTAGTAACTGGGATATATGCTAGTATTTTTTACACAAACTGTAAAAGTCTAGGTCTATTGAAATCAAATGCAATTGCATTACATATTCTGAGTTTAATTTGTTTTTGTAGAAGCTTATATTGAGAAATATATTTCACTTAAACACATTGTTCTGAATGGCATTAAAATGTGTATAGCTGTGTGATATAGAAACTTTTCAAACATTTCATTAAATATCTGCTGTTGTCTGTAATTTGTTGGTTCTTAGAAGGGAAATGAATTTGGTGTTAAGCATTTTCGGCCCGTGGTAAAAAATGCAAGAAAATACATGATAATTTGTCGAGACCGATGTAATTTCGTGTTGTGTATTTCATCTTGAAGTGTTTTCGTTAAACATGTTTCGACAACCGCCATAAACGATTTATCGGTCCCGCGGGTAACTGTTTGACCCCGTTCTCAGTGAGAACAAAGCAATGGTGAACAAGGTAATATCTTTCTGAAGCGACTCGGCGACCCTTTCTGCCAGCACTGCTTAGTATTCAGGCTCGAAATATTCAACCGTCGACGCTTGCCACATACTCACATGCCGATGCTACATGTATTGAGAAATGATAGCGTATCCCGAAAAGAATACTTCCATTTCGGCGATACTACCGATATTATTATGAATAACGATCATGTTTCGAATGATGCTGAAACAAGTATTGAAGGAAAGAAGAACAAACTATTTATTTTAGATAATCGAAAACGCGTTTGAGTACTTTAATAAATAGTATATTTAAACATTATAAATGGAGTTCAATACTGTAAATCTTAATATTTAACTATGTATATCGCTCAGTGTCTTCGGTTATCTTGCGGCTCGGAAAATTTTTTTCAGTTTTGCTATCAAATATTCATCTATGTAAGTGAAGATTTGATTATATATACAAAAAATGTATATAATTAAAAATAGAGTATCTAAATTTACGAAATCACAGTGGAGATTTGGCAATATCTTTGAAAACTTCAATAAATGATAAATGTATTAGTAAAGTATGACTTAAACAAATTAGATGCATTACCAGAAATAACTAGCGTACAATGTTTTATTAAAGTAAGTTTTAGAGCTGATTGGCTCAAGCAATTGAGCTGAAGTGTAGGCATTCTTTGTGAACCATTAACAAGCCATAGCTCAAAAGTATTCAAGCTTTTTAATAAATATTTTAGTATTCTAAAGAAAGTAATCCCGAAGTTCAAGACGTAAATACATTGAGTTATCGAATCATACATGTCATTACGCAATTTAACCTTGCTGATTTTCTTACATTATAAATTGATTGCTCAGCACAACCTCCTAAATAGTGTGGGAAACAAACAGAGGCAATGTTTTTGTAAGGCAGCTATTCGGCTAAAGTAAAAAACAAAAATATCTGTCTCGTATAAATTTTCAACGATCGTTCAACGTCTATAAAAATAATCAAAAGAAAGCCAGGAATTGAATTTAATAAATATTGTCATTTAAATAAATATGAACAATTGATGCTTCAAAATTCTCAAATGATTTTTAACAAATTTATAAAGCGTCCATGTAAATACAAGGAGAACATATATGATATGAAAAATATTTTTAACCATTATACAGGCATCATTGCTGATGTCATTTACAAGCATGAACTTTTTTGTGGAGACACTGACAAAAAAATTTTAGAGAAAATAACTAAAAATCAGAAGAAAAGAAAATTATTGTTATAAGGGAAAAACTGTCCATTACAAAAATTATGGGGAGCTCGTGCGCCGCAAATCTTCGAACTTTTCCATGTTGATGTATTTGGTTATTCATTACAATGACACTCAGGTATTAGAAATATTTTAATTTGGCAAACATTATCATATTTATTAAATGAAGGCCAGCTAAACTGTGGGTATACGCCAGCGACTAGTGATAAAGGGATTGATGTCGTGCATACTCGATCGTAAGAAGACACACACAAAAATTTAGTAGTGTGCAAACTTTTTGACGATCCTGCAAAAAAACGCATTTCGGCAACACATTTAAAGTTTGACTGTTGATAACTTTAGAGCCGTGGCATCTACACTTCAAACGCTTTTGTAGTTTTGTTTAGTGAATGGAAAATAACTAAACTTCGTTATTTTAACAAAAACTAATAAGATATTTATAAACAAAATCATCAAAAATGTTTGTCAAGTACAATTTTAAGTGGATGAATACCTTAATCATCGTTTTTAAGCCCGATTATTTTCTCCACCGATTTACTTTCAGTGACTCATGCGGCGAAGATAATGTGTTTAGCATGCATTTTTAAGTCACGACTGATAATTGTGTTTTGTATTTTATGCGCAAGTATTGTTCTTCAATGACCTCATCACTCACTACTCACAGGTCGCGTAGATCTAACTGTCTCACCTATACGAAATATACGGGTTCTGAACGCCGTGAAGGTGAGAAGATGGGCAGATGGTAGGTGGAATTACAATAAATATTTGATAGAATACGGGTACGATCAGAATATTAATTCAGTTTTTGATCACTGCCACTATAATTGCTATAAAACATCAATAATGCAAATAACATATAATCGGCTGCATGTGCTGGAGTAAAACTGGTACTCGCGTGGGCATCAATGCGATGTGGTTCCGTCACTTTGACTGGCGTCTACTCAGGAGCTTTTGTGGCGAACCTCATGGTGAGCCGTAAGTCGAATGACGTCTGCGGTACCTGAAACTCTAACACACCAAAGGAAGGAACGATTGGCTTCGACAGATTTAACGTGCGTAGCTATCGGCAACTATGGCACGCGTCTACATCTGGCATGTGTGGTGAACGCACGCCTCTACAGGGTGATGGAAGTTATCGTGTAATAGATGTGACAAACATCTGCAGGAATATGGTTATTTACGATGACGAAAATAATTCTGAAAGAAGAGCGAATAAATTTACAGCTAACTATATGCTATATATGCAGTGAGATGCCATTGCAGGAGAAGATGTTAGTATTTGAGTAAAATAGAGCGTATTCTGCTTTCGCTGTAATGCAAGTAAAAAAATTCCTCATATAAAACTATTTCGAATCACTGGTGACCTATTTAACAACTGTCTTTCAGGTAATTGGGGTATTACCCCTGCTTTTGCAGTGAAACGCTTGTAAGTTCGCGTGCATTACATTTATCGTTTTGTTTAACTATTATGAAAGGTAAATACAGGCGTATTTTGCTGATATATTCCTCAACTGCTTTGGCTGAAATAATGTTAAATTATTGCATATCAATATGTATTTGTAATTTTTAAAAAAGAAAAATTGTTGAAAAACTCAGTTGTATTTACAGCTGTTGTTTGTACACGTTAAATATCTTTAAATGATGCAAGATATCTTAATAATACTGGAAAAATATATTATTATCCTAACTCTGTATCATACCAGTGAAACTGTTCAAATAGTCTGTGTATTATGCTGAATCTCAATGTCAGAATTGGTTTGGCGCGACACAACTAAAAAATTTATGTTCTGTATAGAGCATTGTGCCAAGTTTTGTGCTAATGTTTGCTACGCATCTGATGTGCTGGCGATTGCTGAAGAATGAATATTTTCCATCATTCTACCTGAAAAGAACGCAAAAATCTGGGAGTTTGTCATGAAAATTCAACGATAATAAAAGGGCTGAAGCAATAACAAAAATGATTAAATAGATGATATTACGTCGAATGATGCTTGTTTGCTGTAAATCTCAAACTCACTAATCTTATTTTTCAGCAAAACATCTAAAAATAAGATTTAACAGGCTACGAATAACATAGAAAACTTTGAAGTATATTAAATGTGCCACAGTATAACATGTCTTTTTAAGGGTGGCACCTTTATCATTATAGTGCTGAGTATGAGCCACTGTACATGTTATCAGTAATTTAATATTTAAGGTACCTATAATGACGTATAACAAATTACATGATAGGCATCGATATCGTTCCGAACCGTGATTTGAAAAGAAAAGCACATAATGATAATTTTCATGATATTGATGTCATATTAATACGTAACAGCAAAATTGTTGCAGAACGTTATGAAAAATGATTTATACGTATTTTGACAGCATCAGCGGCGCAAAACGTTCTTCATACATAAAATGTACTTTCATTAATAATATTATCTTCCAGCATAAACAAAGACTGCGCACACCAGCGTCTGCTAGATACGAGATAGTCACGACCCCTTTCAGGAGACCACCGCGCGATGCGCTCAATTTTTTTATCGGCATTTTTCGCACTATTTCTTATACTATTAGCAGCAAATGTAATGGATGAAATCGCGAAACCATATATCCAGGGTAGTAACCTGCCTGACAAGAAGGTCACGAGCTATACAGACAGGTGACGGTGGCGCACAAACAAACGGAAATTGGCCGTTATCGTTGATTTTGTCAAATGATTGAATATAATAATATTCACAAAACAATTTTTATATACATTTCTAAGTAAGTAATACCCAAATAACATAAATTGTAATCATTCCACTACTGGAAATCACGGTTCTAACGTAGTCGGGTATTGGAAGTCTTTATGAACAGAAAATCTCGTACATCGGCTGAAAAGATGACCATCCTCAGCTGTGAAAAATACTATCTCGAATAAAAAAGAAATAAACTGAAATAAAGTCAATAGTATATTTATACTTTGTATTGTGAAGCTTAATCTGTAGTCTTCGTCAAAATAGAAAGCATGAGACATATTAAAAATACGGTCGTAACCCCAATTTAATGCAAATTCATCTCTCGAGATGTACTATTCGTCAAATCAGGTGTCATCAGATTTCACTTACTGCAGGAAATTCAATGGTAATTACTCATAGAGAATATCCCATGGCAATCGCACGCACTGACTAACAGCTAGAAATGGTAATGGTGGTGTCTGCCGGTCAATGAAGGCCGCAAAATACCGACATATAATAACGAACAAAACGTTCGTTCTTTTTCATTTTCACGATTTTAAAACAGTAATAGGCGTGAAAAATCAACGGTTGACTCAAGAAGTTCCAGCTCGGTACAATTGTTAACGTTGTTGACCGACGATCTACGGTTTCTTCAACTTGAAAATGCGCGCAAGGTTTCGATGCTGAAATGTATCCAATCGTTAAGACGCTAAGTATTCACGTTGATTCAGAATGAAAAATTTCTGTCCTATCAAGACACGATGTTTCTTTCAAATCTGAAGTTAAGCTAATCCCATTACTGTCTGAATGATATTTGAAAAGGGTATTTTTCTTATCAGAATTTGTTAAGGATATTATTTTCGGCGTAATATTTTTATGAAGATATGTACGTAAACACGTGCATTAAGTGCTTTAGTAAAATTATATACGGCTCTGCTTTCTCGTATCTAAGTGATTTACATGCGTTATAAGCAATAGGTAGAATAAATTTGTCTCAGTTACTTCTTTCAATAAATTAAATGGAAACCAATAATTGGGCTGAAAGGCGGCAGCTCGAGATGTCGCCCGTGTAAAGCAAATGAAAGGCCTGGTCTTCCAAATGAGGTAACATAGCGACCTCACCCTTCTGATTCAATGGTTAATCGGGCTTGTTTACAAACGTGCTGAAAGAGCTAGACAAGAAGCGAGAGACAATAGCCAATTCAACCTGATATATTTGGTTTGTCATCAAGAAGTCAAAAGGCGTCTCTCTGAAAAATGGAGGGTACGTGATATTACGAAGCTACACTCCTAACGACGATAGGCACCGGGGATAAAGACATTTCTTCAACAAACAATTTAGCAACAAAAATAAGAAGCCGTTTGAATGATGAGGCGCTGGGCTGTGTTTTTAAACGTTTTTGAATACGCAGAAATGAAAAATATTTTCTTAAACATGTTTTAATGATAAATTAAGTTTTTGAACACGATTTGTTTCAATAAATAACAATATTAAATCGATTTTTTTTACGTTCAGTTTTTATTTTAATTTGTATTTAAAAGAGTAATATTTTTCGCCAATGTTAAACGCCAGTGTAATTATGTTGCCTCTTAATCTATCGTGACGGATAATCGCTGAGTTAGCTCTCGCGGATTGCAAACGATAATATAACAATGTTCCACACTGATGACGACCCTTCGAATATGCCACCCATTCCTGACGAAGAAACGTCCAATAAAACATCAATCCTTTCGCCCGGCGTGTGAAAGCACCCTTTTTCATTTGCCGTGAAGGTGACGAGAACCATTCCATCTATTCTACAAAGGGAAAAATGGCTTTGGAGTCGTGAGCCAGCAATAATTCTGGCGACAATGATGTAGAGAATGATCGCTTTTAAGAGACACGAATAGCCTCAACTCAGTAACTCTCTCTCAAAAAATGAGGATGACGATGCCCCATTCGCAAGTTAATATTTGCCAACCTGCGGCGTAAGAATCGAAATTCGACTCCACAACGATGCCATATCGATGAAGCAGATGACCGGATTCTATTCTGAAAACAAACGAAGAGCAACGAAGGAAGTGCCTTTGTTCAAATAAAGAAATGTTAATTGCTATCGCGCAGGTATCCATTTGCGTTCGGAACCGTGATTTTAAAAAGCGCATAAATGGATAATTTTCATGATGTTTAGTGTCACTCAGATTAGATTATATGCATAAAATTATTTTAAATACATTTTGACAAAAAGATTTTGACTAAACATAATATTTAGGCAAAAATTAACTTAGAATAATCTTTTTTTCCAAATGTTCTCCTTTTGTGAAAAATGGTTCTATTATAATAACATTTTGCCTGTATATAGCTCAGACCTCTCTACGGAAACATGCGATGAAATCAACAAATCTTTTGAAGATTCACGTGTCGGGATTTCACCAGTGCAAATACATAACGATAAATAAATAAAACCCGCTTCTAGGAATATACTTATTTCGAAATTCTTGTTGAGCTTTGAACGAAGGAATCGAGTATATGCAGGCAAATATTCACAATAAGCATTTTCATAAACGAGAGCATTTGGAAAAGATTATTCTGAGATTTTTTTTGTAAAAATACAATAATTTTTTGTCAAATGTCGCTAGCTATTTTATCGCATATATTCAAATCACAAAGTATTTAATGAAGGTATCCGTTTATGCGCTTTTAAATCACGATCAAGCGAAGATCCTTCTGCAACTCACATACAGCAAAATTCTGATCTTCAGACCACGATATTTTTAATTTATTCTTAATCGGCCCGCGTCGTCAAGAAGATAAATCGTCAGTATATTGTTGGAAAATGATTTTTAATTTTTCAGGGATAACCGCGGTTCGATCAAACCATTGACTGAACGCGAAGTGAGTTTATGATATTTGTATATTGGAGGTGTTTTTATTTAATATATTGATGGTATTTAAATATGCCTTCAAAGCTAAAGCTGCAGTTACGCAAAAAACGATTGTATAAAATGATTTAGCTGCCTTTACACGTGCATTGCATTTTGTATTCAATTTTCTTTATCACTACTTTAAAATTGGGTATACATAAACAAAAATACTCCAACTTTAATTTAATTTGTTGCAGAGCTTAATCAACAAAGATTCAACTGTAATATTAATTAGCCGTATTCTTAAAATATAGTCAAATCGTGCGTTTTCATAAGGTGTTCGACCAACATACAATGAAACACGACACTACCTGTTGACATAAACTACTTTCAGGAACAAAAAGCGACGACATCCGCAACCACTCGAGTTTAAAACAAATTTTCTGTTATAAATGATAGCGCTCCCCACCATACTCACGATCTTGGCGCTCTGTTTAACAGAGATATTTCTTTGTATCATCGAAGTTTTCTTATAAATGAGGTATTCTAATGTATTTTTAAGGAGATGTGCACCAAATACAGTCATTGAAGATCCAGTAACATGTGTAGTGTTCCCCTATATTAAGTAATACACTTATAATGAAACAAATTTAAGATGTTCGCCGTGCGATCTATGCAAATGAAGAGACCCAGCGTAACCATTACGCGGCATACTTGATGAGCTTCAGTTCGTTATTCCGACCCTTCAAGGTTGTTTCGAATCTTCGGCTGGCAAACGTAATCTGGTCTATCTTCTCCTGTGACATTGAAAATAGTGGCCTTGCAGAAACAATTTGACCCCGTCCACAGCTGTCGCATGCAATCATATTCACTGTCTTCCTGTGACGACGAAATGAATGGTAGCGCGAAAGGTTAAAGAAACTTAAATGAACATTATTTACGATCCACAATATTATTTCCAGTATTTTGGTAAATAAACTATATTCCTTATTGAGTAATTCAATACTACAGATGTTCTGCAATGAAGGGTGAAGTCAAACTGCAACCGTCTGATGTTTCAAACGATTGCCTTCGCTGAGGCGAAGCTGTCCTCGGAGAGTAAGAATTCCGGCACAATGAGCGGAGTGTTACGTTTTCTCATGGCCATCATAGATGACTGTCTTCAGGATACTGCAGTCTGAAGAAGAACATGAATATATGCGTAAAAGTCGATTTTGTTGTTCTGAACGTCGCACTTTTTTATTTATCAACAAAAAATAATAACAAATGCCTTTTATATTCAATTCTGAGCAATCTGTGTATTTTTAAAAAAATTCAAAATTACAGAAATTGACCTAACCAGCGTCTCAATGAGGAGTAGTCAGTGTGTCTCTTGCTGGCGTCAATCAAATTTAATCATACTTTCATGTATAAGTCAGTGTTTCTCAAACTTTATAGTCTCCCAGCGAAGAAGAGCGTATTCATATTGATCAAAGAACCCATTTTTAAAAAAATATTGACTTTACTAACAAGTGCGATACTGACAATATAAGAACAAAATATCTATTTTCTACTGATATATATTTTGCTTATAAATCATATCGGTACTGCTATATCCCAATACTAACTATCATCACATAATATATTTTTATATTAGTTAACAATGTCAATTGAGAACTGAAGGACAACAACTAATAGACTTATATTTATTTGGTCAAAACGAAAATTAACGCGCTATGTTCAATTTGTACGATTACAATGGTAATCCCTTAACTTCCGATTAAAGATTGTGGAACCCCTACTTTCCCATTAACAACTTCCTCCTGAGGAGAAGAAGGCACAGAATAAGAAACAGGCTATAATCTGAAAATGAAGTGGAAATCATAAATGGCTTCAAAAGCCTTCAGAGCTCACCGGATAACAATACTGAAAGATCGCCCGTCGAAGACAGCTAGGGGATATCTGCGCCAGTATATATGGCTGGAAGCGCTTAGGGGTTCAATGCATTCAATCATAATTTAAGTGTCAGTGATATTCAATACATTGTTCCATTGTGAGAGGAATAGGACACAGCTTTGAAGCACTGTTCTAAGCACTGTGCTGTCGTGAAGCATTTCAAATGCTTTCATATCTGTTAGCGGATGACTAATGCCACCTGCCTGACGAAGTCAGATCGAAGCCGCCTCTTTTGTCGCGGCATATTTGCGCCTGCCTGCTGGCACAAGCGCCATTATGAGTGTTGTGACCTGCGGTTCTGGGGTGGCTTTGCCTAGAGGGCACTCACCTCTCTTCCCGCTCACGCCAATAATACGACAGGACTGCGGCTTTCGACCAAAGATCATCTGAAGTAACCCCATGTGAAAACATATCCGCAACATCAATGTCAGCTGCTCAGTTAATCCTCATATCGGCTTTACCGCAATCCATGTTTTAGCCAGTTGGGCGACGCCCCACATCCCGAAAATTCACTATTGCATATTTTTATTCTCTTTTTGAGATTTAACGAAAATATTTAAAGATATATATCAAAACCGCTATTATCATATCGATAAGCCACGGGTTCAATATTATTTTTACTCATGAATACGCCATGTTTTTAAGTTTGGTAGATCTATTTGTATTAGTACTAGAGCACACGATTAAATAACGCACATTATTTGATATAAACTACTTATGCAAAGATTTAAATTTCAACTCTAATAATATAGCGTTAACTTTAAAAAATACATGTGAACAGAACCAGGGCTAATTAATATATGAAATATATATATATATAACGACCCGCAAGCAAGTTTACAGCAGAAGGGATCGTCTGATTAACTCAGTGGCAAATTTCCAAATTCAACATTTGCCATCTCTCAGTCTTGTCGAATTGCTGTAAATGCTCATTGGCCGTCAGTATCTCTTCTTCTTTTATTTGGAGATTGGAAACCACTCTGCTCCCTTCTCATCGAGAAAGCTAATCAATGACCTTTCGCAATACCATAAATTCAGGATAAATAACGAATGCCTCTTTTGGCAGCGTGCTACGGCATCATTTCTGAAAGCGCAGGATGTCGCCTTTGCCTGCGTGACACATCGGTCATTGCTTACTGCAGTGTAATTACATGGTGGGTCAAACCCTGAATTTAATATGAATATAAATCTGAAATGCCGAATGAAACGTAAAACTTCGGCTTCCTGGAGAAGAGCGGCGGTGGACAGTGAAGAAGGCTGAAGCACTCGCGTCCCAATGTTGCTTCTTCGGCAGACTGCAACGAAACGCTGAAAATGACTGGTTCTTGTTTACTAACAAAATTTATGCTGTCATATCTAAGCTCGTGTTAACCACATCATTAACAGTAGTAACATAAACACTGTAAGGAAAACGATCTATTTGATCAATTACTATTTTTAAAGAACCCGCCAGCCAGAGGAGATTTGGTTGTGAGCCGCTAGTAGACCCTTCTTTGCATGAACCCAAATTATTTTTTGCTGACGTGAGCCCCTTGCCGGAAGGAAATTCTATACCAGACACATATATGACTCTTCTGATATTACTTCATTTAATCATAGGTCACATTACAAATGATGAAGAAGAATACGTCTGATATTTTCAACAATTGGCTCAAAATCAAATCTATCTCAGTTTATTGATATAAATTAACTTTTCTATGTGTATTTTAAATTTGATTGGAATGATAAGCTTTGTATTTATTTATTAAAATTTCGCTATTTAGTTTCATATGAGAATCAAAATAGGTTAATGAATGGATTAATTGCTTTTGTTGAACAAACAAATCATGTCGTGTTCAATGGAGAGAGTCGCAGTTCTTTACATTTTCAAGGTGTTTCAGTGATCGTATATTTTGTATGTTTCATTCTCGAAAATAATTGTTCCAAATAAGGCTGCTGTCAAAAGTGGTTGATAACGTAATTTGTCACATGGGCTAGGTAATCTTTATGAAACTGCGTGTGAAACATTCCCAGTTTTTCTTTCGGTTAGATCTCTTTGATTCGTGCATTCCGACGATTTGCTATAACTCTTTTGGAGTCATCAGAACCTTCTGTGTTTGTTGACGTTGTCGAACAACGTCATTCGATCTTCTGATTTTAATAAAGGCTCAAGTTCTTTAAAGTTAAATTACGTTCCGGAACCATGGTTTTAAAAGTGTATAAATGGATAATATTTGTGATATTTGTATGCTTAGATAAAAATGCATATAAAATTGTTTTAAAACATTTTGACAAAAAAAAAAAAAAAAAAAAGAAAATTTATTTAAATACAATATTTTGGCAAATTGAGCTAAGTATCTTTTTCAAAATGTTCTCCTTTGAGAAATAGCTACTATAATAATAATATTTTGCTTGTATAAAGACTTCTCCCGAAGTCTGAAGGCGAGACGCGAAAATCCATGCTGCCGGTTCAAACAGTGTCGACGTTTCTCATTTATGACAGCAGTGATCACTTCTAAGTGTATTTCAGATGTTGATATGGCATAGGCATTTTTCGCGAGGAAATACTTTGGCAGTGCTGCTGATCAAAATATTACAACTAAATTTTTATTGTAATAATAAATTGTTTGCTATTTTCTAATCTGAGGCGACGCCAAGCTAAATATTGTTTACTACGCAAAATCTAGGCGTGTCGAGATATCTGTCGGTAAGTCGAATCGTGTATGACACGTTTAACAAGGCTGGTATAATTTTGTTCAGCTATTTCTTTAACGAATGCGCTTTCTGAGGATTGTTGTTGTTAATAAGCCAGATGGCTTTACATAAATTAGAGCCAATAGACAAATGTACTTTCAATATAATACGGGCTGACGCGAGTACATGGAGTACAACCCCTCGAAACTTTCAGCCAGGCTCGGTAGCGCGTTCCAATCTCGCTCTAATATAACGAGCTGCTAATGTACGCTTTGCAATGGTCTTTCTTCTTACAACCAGGTGCTATGAACAAATAATGAAATATGCTCGTCGAATTACTGCGAAAAACCTCTCCCCTTCGTTATCTAATGCGTGTTGACTACATTCCCCCAATGAGAAGAAAACGGTAACACGACTTATCTGTTATTTGCTGCTGAAATAGTTGTAAAAACAGATAAGAAGAGAAACAGATACTGCAGATGCGATGACAAACTGTGTCACGAAGCATTTTCAGGTAGCGCGATCGAAGATTTTGATTGATAATTCCATATTGAACAACAAGCAAAGATCAAATAAAGACATAATTCAGATAAAACTGACATTAAGCACTATATTTTGATGATGTTGTTCGAGAGAAGATTTCGAGTTTTCTGCCGTACTAAAAAGCAACTTTATAGGCCAAATTTCATTTATTTAGATGGATTTTTAGTTTGTACAGGAATACTGTGGTGGTTCTATTTGAAAATATTATTATCTCCTATGCATTTTTCCTGATCCCAGAGAACCAAAGAGTAATCTACTTTTCTTTGATGTCATTGCTTCTTGACAAATATCAATGTTGTTCTGAAACTTGTACGACATAATCTATTAAACTTTAATTGGCACCGCTAGTTAACGACCGATATTCGGCTTTAAAATGATAAAAGAACTATTGAATATATTCGTGGCTCTCAACAAAGAAAAGAATTTTAAAATACCGGCAATGTCATTGATGAAGCTGCTAATAAAATGAGAGCTTTACTCCCAAGCAGTGATAACACACTGCTATCAGTTTCTAATAATATATCGATATCGCAGCAACCGATACAAATATTAGTTTGCTTTTTGAAAGATGACAAGCTTTCGGCCGCCAGTTACCGGAGTGGTAATGAACTGAGTTCGTTTTCAAGATATTGTCATAACAAATCTGAGTAGCTTTTTCAGCATGCGCGCCCTAAGCGTTCCTCGCTTCCTGCCATCTGACGATGGCTATGACATTATCACACCAATATGATAGATGAGTTCCTAGCTTTCAATCTGGGTGTTTGCCTTCTTCTGCGAGAGCAGCGCGAATTTTCACAATCATAGTTGGCTAGCAAAATGAAGTAATATTTAGGCGAACTTGGTGAAAATCCTTTCGCAAAATCCAAACGCAAATGTTGAAAAATTCAATTTTTATAAGAACTAAATAAACAGTGCTTTCATCGTCAACACATTGTCACGTCTTAAGAATAAAAATCTATTTTTATAAAGTATTCTTTATTGAACAATAATTCTATTATCACATTATAAATACACTTTAGTCACAAAAGAATAAAACTATTAAATTAAAATATAATAAATTAATATCGTGTCATGCGATAAATATAATTTAGAAGCAATAAAACACAAAAATAGGTAATACACGCTGCAACTAACACCAGATATATTAACGCAAAACTGCTAAACCTTTTATTTGAGGCTTATTATAAGCAGAGATGATGATTATCAAATCTTCTGATTAAATCCTTTTAAAGGTTTTGACTGAATACTATATTTACCACAATCTGCCCCTCCTTTGTAAATGCAGATAGAAATGAATGTTGTTAAATCACAACCAATGTACAAACTTATCATTCAACTGAAAAAAATTACCTATGTTTACAAATGAAGATTTTCAAAATAGATTTTTAAGACAAATCAAACTTTTAGTTATTTTTAAAATCAAAATTCAATTTGTATGTCAAAGATCAAGCGTACGGAACAACGCTTTGTGGGTACATACACTGCTCAAATAATCAAAGAGATATTGCATTTTAGGTGCCAGCTCTTGTGTGTTCAATACATGGTCGTAGGCTGAAAACAAATTATATGAGATAAATTACACATGTTATTAGAAGAAAAAAAATGCATTTTTGTACGCATTTATATAAAAAACACAATTTATGCGCTCATGAAGAAAAAAAAATGAAAAGGCGTTTTCTTCAAGAAAAGCTCCACGGTGCATCCAGCGTGGTATTAATCACGGTTAGTATTCTCTCCTTCTTCCCGAAATATTCAGTTCTTCGAAGTTTGTGGGGGTGATGATGACAACTATACTAAGCGTCTAAGTAACCTGTTGAACTACTATCTGTATTCAGACCAACCATTCATTCGTACGATTCGCTTCCTCAGCTCCTCCGCTAGGCGTGCGCGATGACCTCTGGTATCGTCACAAAATGAAGTCATCTCAGATACTGCGGCGTAAGAAGACAATAGGTCTGAGGATCTCTATAATCGGCGGCAGTCGAAGATCCATCTCCAAGCCGAAAGTATGTGACACCCGTCAACTCAGCAACGTGCCACCCGCCAAATCTGACTGCTTTCTGCTGGAAGCGCGAAAGTATTCTAACAGCCGCGATCCCACCGGGTGAAAAACGCATTATCGGATGAACAAACCAGGATAATCGAAAAGAACGCTGTTCATTTTTCCTCCGGACGCCCGCTGCGATGCTGACAATCTGCTGACGGTCTGCGCTGCAAATCGGCAACATACGAACGCCATGGAACCGGTACTGAGCGGTCTGGTGTTTAAGTTCTTCGTGGCTGACAGCGTCGTTGTTGAAGGCGGCGTTCGCGACCGTCAACGCTAATAACGATGTTTCCATTGAGCGTGTTACCGTCTACCTTCTCTGATTTTCGTACTGCTTCCATTCTTCCAAAAAACGGCATTGCAAGGGGAAATCAGCGTGACGCTCCAACTGCGCTCGGCAGTAATATACTGCTTCTGGTCCGGGGCAAATGACTTCTCTGAGCATCGACCTTTCACAGCAAAGCGTCATGAGCGCCGATCCTTATTGCTCATTCGGATGTAGGCTTCGATGCGCTGCCGCTAACGGCGTTGCAACGTCGGAACTCAAATAGCATACTCTGATTTGAAAATCGAAAAATTTGCATTCCTGTTCTTTTTATTTCCATTTTCGATAGCTAATTTCAACATAACGATGTAAAACGCAATATCTTTTAATTGTTTGAGCAGTGTAAAATGTTAAATAAAATTTTTGAATCTAAGGGCATAACAACAAACTTACCATAAACTATTGTTTCCTTCTTAGAAATGCAAATAATTCACAAATATGATTATATTTCGCACAAAATGTATATATTCTGAACATATGAATAAATAATTTTTTATAGTATGCAATAATACATTGTTTTTACATTATCTAATTAACAAAAACTGAAGTTGTCACTTTGCAATGAAGGTCATATACACACGCACGGAGGTAATTCGATATTAAATACTCTTTAAAATGTTAAAAACTTTACAACGGCAGCATTGCTATAATACTGAAACCCCAAAAACAACAGTTTCAAATGACGTCTATCATGTGTTTATATATTTCTTGCGCATATTCAATTTTTTACTATTTTTGTTGACGGATTATATTTTACGCTGTTTATTTATGATAAAAAAATATGTTTAAATGTTTAACAAAATAATACATAATAAAACTCTAAATCTTTATTATTGACCTCTGATGCTGGCTTTCTAAATGTATTGTCAGTCAGTGAATATTCTATTGGCTTTGAATCGCTGATTTGTCATCTTGTGTCCCCAGCCTTCTTGAAAAATTTAAATAAAGAATAAATAATGTATAAAAATGTAATAAATAACAAATTTTGTTTGCATTCAGCTTGAATGTCATTGTCACAGACTGTTTAAACACAACCTGAATACATTCTATAACAGGCGATCGCTTTGATTTACATATTCTTCAGTGGCATTCTCAAAGTATCATGAATGAGATTACAATATTAGACAAATTCGATCGGCTATTCGGCATTTTTGAATCTTAATGCCGGGATATCGGTTTTAATATCGGTGATGAAGTTTTGGAAGAAAGCGAAAGTACGGGTGTTTCTTGTTTTATGGTCAATTTCATGTTGGAAATAATCTTAATAATCGCAAAGTTATTTGTAATTTTTAGGTATAATAGTATATAAAGAGATGCGAAAGAGAGCAAATATTACTGTTCGGTTTATATTACTATTACAGAACACGAATGTGTGTAAAGCATAATCGCGGTAATTATTGCTAACGCAGGTGCGTATGCGCAAATTGCCGGCAAAACATAACTCGTACAGTGGTTGATTATTCGTTGTTAACGACACGCGTCTGTTACTATTGATCTTGTCGTCAAATAATTGAATTTTCAGATAAATTGATATCGGTACTGATTTTGTGGAGACGCGGTTTTTCGTTCTGGTACTACGTTCGAACTTGCCAATGGATATCTGTTGTCTCGGTAAATGTTTCAACATTATAAAATTCTTCTGAATGTGGTAAGGTTTGGTAAAAGAACTGGAAGGCTAATATGTCTTTGGTCAGATTCGAACTCTTCTTTTCATTTCATTCATAAAATCATGATCTATTAATAAATAGAGCATGATATGCAAATACAGTGTGAGTAACAAACTCCCAGTAAAAATATCAATATTAACACTGCAACTGCAACGCTATTTTCACGGTCTAATGTCAGACTACGAATCTGCGCGCATTATCTAATATCATACGAGCACAATAAGTAGTTGGCCCTCGCGGATAATTCATATTTTTCTGTGCGATTGACGATCTAACACTATATTCACGATCTGTTTCAGATCGTTGGTATTAAGTAAAGCATCATTTACTAATACGCTGGAGTTAATCCTGAACATATAATGGAGACGATTCAAATTTCTATTAATACCGAAAGGGTATTTAAACTTCGGCTGCATTTATTACGAAAGCCTGAAATGACTCATAATACCAAACGTGCAGTCTGTCACGAGTTACTAAGAACACTTCTCCTTTCACCGTCATGCATTTCTCTCGCTTCGTCTCGGCCGCTAGCTTCGACTCATGTTTGCAGGCGGATCGAGTAGGTAGAATTTGATGCACATCGTGCATCGCCAAACTTTGCTGTACGGCCTTTCATGTGTTATTAAAGCTTGTATTTCATTGTTTAGTATTGTGGAGCGATTCTGCGCATTTCCGTTAAAACCATTGCTGCTACGAGCTCTTTGAATGAATGAATATAATTCGTACAACAGATTGTGAGCGAATGTGTATTAAATGGGTAACTCAATACTAGGTATTTACAAACAAATCATTTCACATTGAAATGCTGTTAAATATTGAAGTTTTAAAGGATTGTTGTATTACTGTTTCTCAAGTGTGAGGCACGCTTCCTGAGGCAGATAACCTACGAGAATATATCATAGTAAAATGAAAAACTTTTCTGACATAAATGCACATTGATAGAGCAGTCATGAACACATGCAAGCAATAAAGCTTTATTCATTGCGATAAGATTGCTATCTTATCACATAACTAAGCAAACGTAACATTACGTTTGTGTGCTGTCCGATGAAGATTTTTTGCTATCACACAAACTCAAATACTGTGTCAAAACAAGCAACGGGCGGAGTTTATTACTCGCAAAATAAATTCGAAATGTGTGGAAGTGCGTAAGGAATGACAGCCTCGGCGCTGGCGCCTGCATACGATAAATCAAATAAGCAATGGACGCGTAATATAGTGACTCAGCTCTATCAATTTTTAGGTAAATGTTTTTCTTGTATGACCGTAATATCCTCGCAATGATTCTTGCCGTCTCCGCGGCCTCCAAACTTCCGCTGATGCAATCTTTGTGTCAGAGAGTAGCGACTTCTTCAATCGGCATCTGTTATTGTTGGGTGAACTTCTCCGGATGATATTAAGCGTCAGCAGCCGTGTAAGCATCCCGCAGTATGTTCGGCTCCATTCATTCGCCGCAGCTCCTCAATGGCGCGGAAGTCCGATATTATTGCGTCGGTGATCGCCGAAAATAGAACGTGTTTGGTACATCGGCGAGCCTCTCTGGCGTCTGATGGGCTCATCGATGTGCCGTTCAACAATCTCCTCACGAACGCTCCCGGGACCCTTCGCCTAATGTGTTTTCCTTGATGTTCTGATGCGTCGACGAATGCGATCTTCTCTCCAATCAAACTTTGAAAATCGCTTTAAAGAACATGACACCTCGACGATTGTCGGCACCGCTCTCCACCACCGCTTTATCGCTTTGCTGGCGATCGTGTTGCTTTTCCAACGGGCGCTTTACATTCGGAGACGACGTCAGTCCCGCTGTGAAAGGCGTCTGGCTTCCTGGCTAAACCACCTTAATCTTTCCGATACTATCGAAGTTCAGTAATATTTGCTGACGCCGTCATTCTGCGGGCTGATATGAGTCGTCCTACGGCAAGAACAAAAAAGATCTACCAGCAACTGTACCTGATTCGTCTGCAGCTACGCTGCTGTGCGCTCCTCCTCCGGCGCGATCATTGCTCCGATGTGGTCGTCAGGCTAACCGCGCCAACAAGCAGAATCGCTGGCACTTTCGGCGAATATGTTGAATTTGCGTCTGCGTCACTTCATTTGTTGCAGTTGAGCAGCACGCACGTATCGTTGCGCGCTCCGTAAACTACTGGCTGACTAAGTTCACGATATTTGCATCACCTTTCTGACACCACGTGTTCTGCTGTCTCAGACATACCGCTACTATACAATTTCATGATTTATCTCTCAATTTACATTGTTGCAGTTGCGCGCCGTGCATATTTCGAAGAAAGTGGCTGAAGCCCATTAAGGAAGATAAAAAATTTCGTCTGTTGAACTGGTATGTGGATTCGTTCACATGAGAATTTTTAATTGAAAGACTAACAAATAATGTGCACTATATAAAAAGAGTACCCATATGACATTTTCAGCTAAAAATCATATTGAAAAGTTTGAGGAGTATTCTGAGCATATAGCGTGATGAAAAACGTTTCTATAATTCCCTTTTGGCAACATTCATGTTTTTACATTGATTACATATTAGCCGAAGGAGTATCTGAAATACAGAGTCAATCAACAACGAATTTGGCTAGAAAATATCGGCGGTTGCGAATACCATGGCAGATCGTGAAGAACGTGTTTAATACTGATTGTCATACTAAACATTTAGTCAGGTTCTATTGGGAGGCACTGCTCAGAATATCAATGAAAAAAGGTGAAAGCAGACAATCTTAGTTATTATTCACTGGAGAGACTGTGATTTTATTGTGTACAATAAAAATAACTGTAAATATCTTTATTGCAATTATTAGCAATGCTGCGCAATTATTGCTTTAATGTATATTTATAGGTAACCGTGCAGATAACAAATATATAAAAGATATTGGATAGGCGTATTGATAATGATACTGATATATGTCAAGGCTCTGGAAGTCTGTATTCATGTTTCTATTGTAATTCTGCTGATATTGCACCGCGAAGACAAACAGTTCAGAATACAAATGAGGAGCTGTTTAAACAGCAATCGAAGGCAGGTACCTGGATCTCCCAACATTTCGCAATCCCCCGAATGTGCCGCCTGAATCTATCGTCGACAATCTGGTATACTGGCAAATATAAAACTCTGCCATCACCTGTATCTGTTTATCGAAATGAGACTTGATGACTGTTTTTACAGTCAGTGTAAGTAACGCCTATTAACAAATTTTTAAAATATTTATTATACGACACTATGAGTCATAACCCTCTCGCTGCATCACATTCCGAATACACGTAGAAAACGTGGCAGACGAAATAGATTGTAGCCACTGCTACAAGTGCTATAACGAGTGACAGTGGAATCGGTGGTGTGCATGTTTAAATGTTTATAACTTCGTATAATATAACGGTGAAGGCGATTGGTAAGAGGAGGTATCTAACTCCGCAACCCAACGACGATATCCTATGTATGCAAACTGATTAAGTAATTGCTATTAATTTTAGTATTAATCAATTATTTGGTAGTGTTAATTTTATTACGTTTTTATTCCCGATCGTAGAATTTGGCGGCTTTGTGGCATGATACAAAAATGAGACTTTCGACCTAGGCCTGGCATTTGTGGCATTGAGCGATATGGAGATAGTTATTAATGAAAGAATAGGTGATTCAAACTTCATTGAGCGACAATTGAGCACCTTCATAAAGCGCCAGTTACATTACAGCTTATAAAGTCGTCTTTTAAGTATATGTGAAGTTATTTCTGTTTCGGGTGATCGAAACCTACATTAATGGCATCGGCAATCACCTTCAGAGGAGCATCGCCTCTGACTTTCTGGTATTCAAAGTTTTCTCAGAATCCTAAGATACAGCGGGCTTTTAACTCTTTTCCCTTTAAGCACTAAATATTTAATTAAATGACAACGAGAATACTAATTTAATACCAACTAAATTCTAAGGCTGCATCGATCATTCTGTTAGAAATTTTTTCGTCAGGCTGAACTAGTGATCTGTCTAAAATGGCACCTTTAATTTTTTGCGGCAGAGTCTGTAAGGAAAACTGCTGATGAGTCTTCGGGACTCGGGAATCACTTGACCTACGGTTTGCCGTGCTAGAAAATGATAAATCATGCACTCTGAGCTATTATGAGTACAATATTTTTGAACCGAGAATTTAACGGTAATACAACTATGTACTAAACAAATTCTCTGGTACAAAATGTTTATTGTGTCAAGTTTTATTTGTTAAATGCTCAATGAAAAGACGTTAAGATTTAAAATAGATGCAGATCTATTTGGCTAATGAATCAAGCTGCGGGCATGATAAAAATCGCCTGAACTATTAGAGACCATATACAATATTATTAATCATGGAGCCCCACTAATTAAGCAAAGCATCAAATACTCGACTGTCTTTTATTGAATAATACATACTAATACCCGGTAATCTGACTGTACGTTTTCGGGCGATATTTTGATCAACTTTTTGAATAAATATAACCATCAAATTCGATCCTCGCATCTTAGGAAAATTATATAATTATGATTAATGAGCAAGTTACTTTTTGAATACCTGTTCAAAAATGTTTTCTTGGGGATTAGTATTTGTATATATAAGTAAAGCTGCAATAATAACGGGCTGAATTTGAAACGCAACATGGTAACAGTTAAAAATGAAGTTACAAATGTTTAAATAATGATGAAAAATCAGCATGTTGAAATTATACTACGCCCAACGTCAGTCAGAAACAAAGGAAAGCAAAATGCGCTGCAAACTAATACATTTTTTAGAGAGATGAGCGGACCGAAGTAAAGCTACGCTTTCATATTGAAAAACGTGGCAATTAAACTTTATTTTTAACATAATCATTTTGTGCAACGATTATAAATATTGTTACGAGTATTGTGTGTTAACTTAAAGACAATGAAACTGTTGCTATCTCTGATAATATCAATCTGAACCAATATTGCTGCTGTTATTTATTTGTTTATAAACACGTATTCCTGCCGTTCGATGTTGCTAATGAAGGATTCAATGAAACTGATGAAATAAGTTGGCAACATTTTTGGTGACCGTATTTGACCATTACTAACGGATATTGTTCATGTAGTCTTTCAGAAAACCGCGGAAAAATATATTAATACCGCGATCATATTCTCATCAGATCACTTTCGCGAAACTGAAGTTATAATTGTTTTGATTAGCGAACCCGGCTGTGTTGATGGTAAAGTTGGAAGTGCCCCATGTCCTTAACATACTAGCCAATGTAGACGCGGAAATCAATTTCTGCGAGCAATGGAAAGCCTTCTGGTATTGGTATTCCAGTATGACTGAAATTTCATGCATATGTCAACTGGCAAATGATAACGTTTCATATCGATGACAAATTGACTCATATCTAGGCTTGAGGTATAATACCATAAACAATCATTCAGCTCCTTTAGCCGAAATGTGATAAATCGGTCGAGCGCCTAGGCACGGAGTAGTAGTCGTGTCACATTCGACTGTTTTCGAAATGGGCTATGCAGTAACTGACAATAACATCTATATACTGTCTGTACTTTGAGATCGAACAGCATAGAGAACACAGACTCAAATGAAGATAGACGTCTGGTCGGCGTGATAACACCAGAGATGGAGATTAAATGACTTTGTGTTCAGAAGATAGACACCTTTGAAACCCATATATACAATGTGTGTTAAATGTCGAGGAAGCAAACGGTGTGGCGACCTCCGAACTATCGCATCTGGCTGCTGTTGTGGTCAAATACAGTTCGTGCCGTTCAATAACGGTGCAACAGTGCTATATTACTGCTCTCCGCATCATCAACGTATTGTTTCATTTGAAATACGCTGGTGGGATTAGTTCAGTTATAAATTTTCATCAGCTCAACATCGATTAAAGGAAGAGTATTGCAATTTTCTTGGTAACTCGCCTGGCTATACTCCAACATTGATGTGTAAATTAAAGCTTCAATTGTGATGATATTATGATTCTGGAGTAAACTGGTTAGTCGTTTCTGACAAGTAATGTTACTGATTTGAAATGTTCCATGCTATTGATATATAACAGCATGTGAATAGGTATCGCAAGTGACTAAGAGAGATGTGTGTCAATTGCTAAAAATCGAATATTATTCCCATTGATCGTCTTTATCTCTCATAATTTTTAATTTTTAAAGCGAAAGAATATGCTGAAACCGAATCGTGGAAAGTTATCCCGTTTATCGTAACAGGTGAAATAGATATATTTAATAACTTCTATCTTATGAAATTTACTCAATTATTGATGTTATGCAAATATTAATATATTACAGTACAGCCCATATATAATATACCAAACATATTTCGAGACATTTGATATTGATGAATCAATACAAAGCGTGTCGACTAACCGCCTCTGATCAAAATTTATTTTGCGGAGCTTTCTGGAGAGCCAGAACATTGCTATTTTTCTTCGTGAAGTAACCTTTCAATCAACGAGCATTTTTCGCTCTTGCTCACTCACCCTTCAAATGTTTCTGTGACTCAGGTATGGCACAGCGTTTTATGATCGTGGACCAAACACGGCAGTGCTTGTCACCTAGGCTATAAGGTATGAGATTGGGTACATCTTTAATTAAATTAACGAAGCATATTACAATATTGTGTTAAAACCACAGGTATAAAACAATGTATGTTTAAAACACTTGAAACTTTTAAGAAAATGTATTAAAGTAGTACAACATAAGAATATTTTTAAGAGATGAGCTGCGTCGCAATATTTTCCTTGCAGGCCTATTACGATGGTAAAATATTTCTAAATAGTATTAATTTACGAAAAAACAATTGCGATAAATTCATTTTTAAATAATACATGATGACATGATTTAAAAATTAGTTTTCAAGTTTCACAAGTCCCGTGAGAAAGATAGATATCATTGTGAATTTTCTGCTTTCGAACCATAATGAACGCATTTCAAAGAAGGAAGCTTACATCAGTGTTGCGTTGCAAAAGAAATCGGTTTTGTCATGATGATAAATATCAATATTTATTCGAAGTCGTCCGATATAAGAATAGTAAATAGAGACAATCTACAAAAACCTTTGTTACGATTGATACTAATCGTAATATATAATCGAATAGGTGGTAAGTATTGTTATTAATATTAATTTTGCTAATTAATCTTGGTATTGACTAAATATTAATTTTGCTGTTTTTCGAAGCCATTCCCTTCGGAAATAAGTATGGAGAGAGCATCAGCCTACGTATTCATCATCGGAAAGAATTCGTTATTGCGATAGATGATGATGTTGGCTTTAGTATGTCAGAAAAAAAACATTTTGGAAATTTTTAAAGCTTCAAAAATATCATTGATGGATCTGACGACAGGCGTGAATACGCTCTGTTCATGATAAATCAATGAGTAATTAGACACGCTGTGTTGAGAATTGTAAAAATGGATGACATCTTAATTTTTGCTAAAAAACAATGCAGAAAAAATATCATCCCAAAAATTCAATAAATACCTGTTTAGAAGTACTTGAAATTTTGTATTAAGCTGAGTGTTTTGTTTCATTGATTTTTATAATTACATGCATCTATGCAGAGTAAGTATTGCTCCAATAAGTAATTTTGTTGAATATGATTTTTTTCGAAGGTAATCCTTTAAAACAGTAACTGATTTCCCCTCGGTTCAAATATTATTTGTTCGTGTGCTGGCGGGAGTTAACTTTTGAAAATTAACTTCTACGCTCAGAAGCCTGGAAGAACACCGTTCTCTGATCGCATATTTGAACAACAGGCCATTTCGAATAATGCGCTTTCGAAGTGAAAATAAAATAAATAATTGTTAAAGAGCACAATATGGCGCTGTGGGTTAGCGCGACTAAAATATGTTAGCTATCGCTCACATCATCAGAGGAAGGTATTGTTCTTGCCGCATCGAGCATTGCATAATACCAACGTTGCCTGAAAATCGCTGAAATTATACCGCGGCAACGATGCGGCGGCAGCTGTTTAGAAGTTCGCAAATCAAACAACGTGTGAACTGATGTCGGAGATGTAATTTATGATGTGAAATCTGGTACGAGACAGCAAACGTTAACCGCGGAAAAGCGAAAAACCAGCAGCGCAGATAGAAGCAGAGAATATTAGCGATGAAAGGCGCGGAGCTATCAGCGTACCATTTGTGTCTGGTATGCCCTATTTGCATATCATGGTGATTTCGTATAAGTCAAGCGGTTCAACAATTGAAATATTGGTCAAATAATTCATGCCGTAAATTTATGCAATGACGGACGAGGCCTTTATCTTAATAGATAAGCTTCTGAAAACACGCTGCGTGCCGACCCTGTTTGAACGGAAATGTTTCACGTGACTTTTACCACCCCTGTGGTAACGAGGAACGTATCGTGAGATGTTACAGACATAATTCCTGTCCAGCAACGGATATTTTACCTACAAAAAAACCCGGTCCGCGCAAAGCGGCTCGATCAACAGTGACAAGGCTGGCGTTGATGAACATTGCGGCATTTGGCGCTCCACAATCGCCCGGGTAACGCGTGATGTCGACCTCAGTTCACACTAAGACACCCGCAGAGATCTTCCCGTTAAATCTGTCGGCTCGACCAGTATTGGATGGAGCATGGTTAAAAACCCGTGGTCGCAACCCTCGTGCGACAGCATTCAATCCTATCGCGATCACGCGAAAATAACGTTACCGGGCGCTGCGCAGTTTGAAGAACGGCATAAGCGCACAAATCTGTATTTTTCGGCTATTTTTCATTTGACACAGGTGTCGTCTGTCTGTTAAACTTCTCTTCCTCCTTGGACATTACAACCAGTTCATTTTTGCGGTTTAAGATTTCTTCCCAGGTATAGCCCTTTATAGCGTTGCGTTAATCATTCGCTCGGCAATTCTTTGTTTAATGTTTAATTGCACAGCTCTAATAATTGGCATAATTTCAGTATGTGATGTAGTGTTTTAATTTTATACTCGCTGCAAACCGCTCTAAGACTGTGCATGAACCTGGCCTGTAAACTCGATTTTCGCGACTCTTCAGGTATTGATCGTTGCGTAAAAGAACGATAAATTGTCGGTTAAACGCAGGCAAAGAACATATTAACCTCAATACCGAACTTACGCGTAGGTGGGACTATTAATAATCAAGAACTACTTCAAATTGTTTTCAGTTGAAGGCCGGAATGAGAAGAGAATAATTTAGAGGAAAGAAATGTTGTCATTGCAGATGTTGAAGTACTGAAACAAAATATTTGACTGTGGAGACAATTAGTCAACGGAGATTAACACCAACTCCTTTTTACATTTCATATTTTTAAATCACTGTTTTTGAAATAATATATTTAAGGTAATATTTTCAAAATTTGTAACTATTTTTCGATTGAAACTAGAGAAACATTCCGCAATCAAAACCTCAACAACAATCGTTTGATCTTCTTATTGAACAGATCTAAAACACGTTCCGGAACCATGATTTTGCAAAAAGATTAATAATAAATGGATTAATGTATTTATGATGTTAGTATTAAGATAACAAATGTATATAAACCCCAGGACATTTTGATAAAAAGGAACTATTTAAATACAATATTTTTGGCAAAAAATTAATTTAGAATAATCTTTTTCAAAATGTTCTCTTTTGTGAAAAATGCTTCTATTATAATATTTTGCCTGTATATATATCTCAGAATTTCTGTGAAAAACTCAACTAGAATTTTAAAACATATAACTAGAGAATGAGTTTATCTGTGTTTTACGACAACGAAATTACAAGAAAACGTCAATAATTGTGTCTGAAAGTGAATTTTCAGAGGTGGTTCGGCTGCAGCAGAGTACGAGGAAGCCTATACAGGCAAAATATTACTATAATAGAACCATTTTTCACAAAGAGAAGAACATTTTGAAAGTATTCACAAGTTAATTTTGCTGAGAGTATCTTCATGTTTAAATAATTTTTTTGTCAAATATCCTTTTAAAGCTATTTATAATGTGATAATCTGAGAATGACATTACGCTATAGTAGTATCATTTATGTTTTTCAAGGCTTTCCAGGCGATCGGATACCTTAATTGCAACTCATCATTCTATAAAGCTCGTGTGCCGGCTCATGTTTGTCTCTTCGTTTATTTTCTGGCAAGATCGACAACTCCATTACCAATTTCATCAGTTTCTGACTGATTCACCTGAGTTTCGTAATAACTAAAATCGCTGGTATAAATCCGCTGCGTGGTCAGGAGTAACGGAAATCGAAACCTATACTGGCTGCGTAGGTAAAAGATTGTAATATAAGACGACAGCTGAATTGGTAACGAATACGACTGACATTTCATTTGAGTCATGCCACTATTTGATAAAAAAAATTATTAACAATTATACATGTCGCTATTTTCCATCAAACAAGTAAGGAAAGAATGTTATTTATAAGCTTATTTATGAGATTTAATACACCAAATATTTACATTTTTAATAGGAAGCTCTTTGGCAAAAATAACATATTAAGACGAGCAAACTTGGTTTTATTGTTAATAGAAGCGTTTTCAAGTTCAGGTTAGATAGTAAATAAAGAGTAAATTAGTCATTTAATTAGTATAATTAACCAAACAGTATTTACTTAATGTAGCTTTTGAATTATTAATTTTTGCAAGTTAACATATTACGACCAAACAGCTCTGCAATAGCACACAGTGCACAGAAGTCTGGGATTAGTTCACCATTCTTGTGATATTGTGTCATCTTTCAGCATCGTCTTTCGGAAGCAAACACGGTAAGCGGTATTGAATAAATAATTAGCGTGGGTAATAAAGTAATCGTGCTCTTTGGAAATGCTATTAAATTTTACGTGCTACGCCGCCCTTGCCAATTATAATCAGTAAGGAAAAATCAGATGAAGTTTATATTTATTATGTGTTCGCATTCTTACGAACAAAACCAGGGTATTATAGGTGAATATTAGCTAGTTTTGGTCATATTCACATTATGTTCGCCAACAAATATTTGATACAATATTGGATCTGATGAGGGGGTTTTGTCGGACATTACTTTCAATAAAATTGTTAAAAAATATTATTTATTAGCTAAGAACTGTTTAATTTTACGTAAAGTTTTAGCGTTCGATGCTGTTTTTAACTTCCATCGTGTTCACACTGGCGCTGACTGCGTGCAGAAATTTTCTCCGTAATCCTTCAAATGCGGCTGTTAGTTTCATCAGACCGGGCGACTACTAAATGGCCAATGAAGCACCAATATGGGCTCGCTAGTTATAACTAGATACTTTCATTTGAAGTAAAAAAGAATTCTTTCAGTTAAAGGAAGATTTACCCAGGGGGAGTGTTACCCAAGGGAAAGAGTTTGTCTGGCGCAGATTGATGAAGTTGAGTTATGGCTGAGACAATTGTGCCTTTATAAATGTACTGTAACGAATGCACTGCTACGTGTCGGCGGCCTCTGTAAATTGATAAACCGGGCTAAATCGAACAACCTGCTGATATTAATAAAGGCTTGGCATTAATAGTCCTCTGAAAAATTATGACTTCAACTTTTACAAATGGTTTTCAAACAGCGTTTATACACAATGGAAATTTTTAAATAAATAAATGTAGAACAGTACAGACAATTGAGGGCAAGCCGAACATTCGACTACAATATTAAATAATGTTTACATTTGCGAATCAGTATCCGTCTTGCTAAATACATGTCCGTCGTGAGTTGAACACTATTAAGTCAAATCACCGAGCGTGCTAATCAACTATTAAACGCGAGGCGGGTTTACCGGAATGGAAGATGCGCGATATTCACAGCAATCGTGTATTTACTCTTGTGTCGTCATTTAAACCTACTTCGCTCGACAGCTTCGGAATGTAGATGCGCTATAATCAGGTAAACTAATCGCACAACTTTCTCCTTAATACAACATATCATACTTTGATTAGATATCCCATTTTCTCATTTTGAAAGCTGATTAATATACGCGTTTATTCCCAAAGATAACAAAATCAAATAGATGAAGTAAACTAATAATTAAATTAAATGTTCGTGCGGCATGATATGATATTTTTAAAAAAATTTATTGCGGGGTGAGCAATGCGCTGA